>VYZT01059533.1:19194-50554 GCA_013400735.1 Pomatostomus ruficeps | reverse complement strand
AATTGATTGAATGGCACCAGGGTCAGTCCCTTTGCATGCATTATAAAGAAATAGGGAGTTTGATTTATAAACTTTATATAAAAATTGTTACAAGATGTAGTTTTCTTCACCCAGAAATATTCAAGGTGAACAGTTATTCATGGGCACATGTAAGCCATTTTTGGTATTTCAGCATCCAGGCTCAAGCTGCAGAAATATGATCCTTGTCTCAAATACCAGAGCTTCAAAGGCTCAAATGTGACTGTAACCATTCTGACCCTCATGCCCTCCCCAAACCAGTGCAGGGAGACTAAAAACATTTGAGATGCATTTGTTCCATAAGTGGAGGGTTTTGCTATAGCCTATGGCCATAACCTCTGCTGTAGGTACATGGCTATGCAGCTGCATTAGTTCTCCTTGGTCCACGACCTGGAGTGGATCCATATCTAGCAGCATTAAGGGAAGTGACTAGGGGGAAGGACTCTTTAAAAATCTTTTCCCTTGATCTACTGACACAGTAATTATCTGTATTCATCAGAGACTCAAAGTACATGATCCCTTTGGTCCTTTGGTTCTTTAAAAACTTGTGGGAAATAAGGTGTGGAAATATATAAAATTACAGCTGGTGATTTTAAGTAAATTGGTTTTGGGTGCTTGAAACACTCAGGTAGATCTGATTAAGCAGCCAAACTCCCTAACTATGTAAGAGGATCTTGCTCATAATATTTCCAAAGAGGATTGATTTCAGGATTTTTTTTAGCTCCATTCAGTAATTCAATCTGACATGAGTAAGCACAACCAGCAATCATATCATCAGTGTACACAGAGATTAGGACAGATAAATTGAACTGTTTACACTTCAACTGCAGTCCATGGAGATGTGGTCAATACAGGCAGTGGTGTCTGGGTGGCAATTCACTGATCAATTGTACGTGCCTGTTTCCAGGTGAGCTGAATGGCTCTCCAGGTTCCACTGACTGTGTTGACTGCATCTTTCACAACTATACTGGGACTTACTGGACACTTGAGTGCACATGTGCCCCTGCACATTACAGACATGTAAACTGAAGTATTAACTTGCAAGCTGAATCCTGCCCTGTGCATCTCCCCTGCTTTTGTTAACACTGCATTTCAGCACACGAGGGACAGCTCTGACTATGTTTGGAAGAGAATCAAATTTTCATCAAGAAAAAGACTATCAACTAGAATACATCCCTGCAAATTATCTGAAGCAATTCACTAGTGAGAAAAACTTTTTTAATAACTATATGCATGCCAGTGAATTAGAAGATACTTTCATTTTCTTCCAGAGTGTACTTTAATTTTTGGTTTTCCTCTAATACAATATCCCTGCAGTGTAAATCCAAACTGCATGAAGTGCCATGAAGGAAGTTGTAAGTGCTACGTGTAGGTGAAGAAGGCCGAAGTACCCAAGAACTATCAACAGCTTTAATTAGAAATTTAGTATCACCCTAAGAGGTTTTGTCATGCCTCTTTTCTGTCTCCCACTCCACAGGGATTTATATTCCTTTGCTGTAGAAATAAGAGGCCAGGCAGCAAAAGTAGACATTTGCTACTGTAGAGAAAACACACACTTTGGCTTCAGCTGTGTTAAAAATGTTATCTCTCCTCTGGTAAACAAATTGTGTATAGATGAGCCAGGATTTGGATGTTCTGATGCTTTGGATAGATTGTGACTACCCAAATGTGTAACTATAATCATACCAGAAGGAACTGGTAGGAGAAACTGTGCGTTCAGCAGGACCAGGGCAGTGATCCTTCCTCTGTGCTTGGCTGGTGAAGCAACGTCTTGAATCCTGTGTTCAGTTCTGGGCCCCTCTCTACAAGACAGACATTGAGGTGCTGCAATGTGTCCAGAGAAGGCCAAAAAATCTGGGGAAGAATCTGGAGCACAAGTCCTGTGAGGAGAACTGAGGGAGCTGGGGGTGTTCAACCCGGAGAAAAGGAGGCCCAGAGGTGACTNCTGGAGGAAAGGAGGCCCAGGGAGGGCCGTATCACTCTCCACAGCTATCTGCAAGGAGGTGTACCCAGGTGGTGGTCAGTCTGTTCTCCCAAGGAACAAGCAACAGGATAAGAGGAAATTGCCTTAAGTTGCACCAGGGGAGGTTTAGATTGGATATTAGGTATAATTTCTTTAACTGAAATTCCAAGGACTGGAAGAGGCTGTCCATGGAAGTGGTGGAACCACTATCCCTGGAGCTATTTAAAAGATGTGTAGATATGGCTCTTAGGGACATGGATTAGTCATCGACTTGGCAGTTCTGGGTTGATGGCTGGATGTGATCTTAAAGGTCTTTTTCAACCATAATGATTCTAAGAACCTATGGTTTTGATGTTATTCCATTTGTAGTTCTTACCTTACAGCATTGTCTTTTTTGACATTTACCATTTCTGAATAAATAATTGTTCAGCATGTCTAGTCTTTTTACAAAAGGTTTATAAGCCTACTTAAGCCTTCTTAAATATGACTTTTTTAAAGTTTTTAGATTTTACAGTTCCCTCAGCATATCCGTTTCCAAAGTACATGAGTTTCCATTTATATACCAACCATACAGAAATCTGATCACACACAGTGCAGTCACAGTGGAGTTAGTCTAATATTTTAAATAAAATAATAAATGTGAAATAAATTTAGTACGATGTTAACAGAATATGAGCTACAGTAAATTGATGCAGCTGGAAGGAATTAGAAGGCAGATAGCTTTAGAGAGAGAAGATGATCAGCTTTGTCACTCAAAGGGTATCTCAGATACTTTTGCTCAACAATTGCTTTTCTTTTTCTGGTCAAAGTTCTCTTCACCTTCATGCACACACCTCAGAGGTATTCAGGCAACAAACAGATTTCTGTCACAAAATGCATGTATTAACAGACCATCTGCTGTTAATAAACTGTGTGCTTATGCATTGGAAAGGTTTACATGTTGTGCTCATGGGAAGCAGTATCAATTAAACTAGATTTTAGTATTTGATTTGGTTAAGCCAATATTTCTGACATAGAAGGACTGTTTCAGTATAGCGTAACTGAAAAGAAAAGCATTACTGCAGGCATTGGCCTTGTGTTTTTGGAATTTTTTGTCCCTGATGGAGTTAAGCAGGATGTATATTGTGTGAGATGTATTATGTTATCCTCTGGCCTTGTTAAAATGCTCGATATGGTCCCCAAAAGACTATTTGCTTCTGGATAAGTTGTGCCCAAACATTTAAAATGCAAATGCACTCTGTATGCTAATTTCAAATTCAGAAATATCATCAAAGTTGGAGTGGAAAAATTTTGTGAACTTTGGATTTTTCTTCTTTTGATCTGCCTCCATTGCCCTAGAGCCATTCATATAATTCTATTTTCTCTTTAATTAGTACCAAACCTTTCATGGTATCTTAGATACATCACACGCAAATCCTAAAGCAAATTTAAACAATAAAGTACAATGCACTGAAATTGCAAGGGAGGTATGTCACAGCAGATGGGGAGACCATAAACAAATTTCTTAACACTTTTTCAGTTTGCATTCTCAAAAAGTATCATTTTCTTGTGATAAAGATTTCTTTTATTTGAATGGAAAATTATAAATAGAAATTGATTTTGGTTTGTGAGCAATGCAAAGGTAACTCCCAGGAGTGGGACCTAAGCAATAAAAATTACAGAGATGCCAAGACAAACAGATGAGCCCTCACTGTCAGGAGTTCGGGAAATAATTTTTAAAGGAGCAATTATACACTCATCACATCAGTGCTGCTTTCCTATTAAAAGATACATTTCCTGTACACAATTCTTTTAGAGTATGAATGATGTTCTGTTTTCCAGTTGGAAGAAATTATTTATCTTGGCAACAAATTCTGTCATGCAGTTTGTCAAATGCTAGTTTGATGCTAGTTATTAACCACAACATTATGATTTTGACTGTAATTCAAAATTAGAAAATTAAATGTAGAATTCAAGCAGCATCTCTAACTCACCAGCCATAACACACAGATTTTGAGCTACTACAGGCAGTGTTTTGCTTATAGCACCTGCACAGCCGCACACACTTAGCTCTGCCTGTGCTATATGTGTGACATATGCTTACTGAAATGGCAGATTTAACTTGTAGATTTGTGCATTTAGTGTCCCTTAACTAATAATGTTCTTTAGTAGGATATTACTGGCACTGATGTCATTACAGCATAATGATGCCATTAAAGCTTTACACATAAAAGAATATCATGGTGTCATTGATATATCCATATGGTAAATTTATTCTCCAGGACCAGGACATCTAGACTTATAATTGAGATTATGAGAAGACTGAGTAAATTCAAGAGTTGTATTCCTTACAAATAATTTGAAATATTTTCACCTAGATGTTTCAGCTAATACTGTAATGGAAAGAAACAGATACATAAAGTGTTTTCAGGGGGATGGTAGGTATTTCCAATTTGTGATCTCTAATGGAAATAACCAATGAACTCAAGATTTAAAAACTACTCTTAAATTTATCTTCATTAGCACTTTCTAAACAGACTTTTGCCCAAATGTTCTACAACTTATAAAGCTACAGGTACTTTCTCTAGCATTCATTCAAGTACCTCCAGGTACTGGGTTTGTTTTTTATTTTCCACAGAAAACACAAACTTGTGCCAAATCTTCTCTTCGACTAAAAAAACTCCCAAACCCCAAAACCAATTTTACAATTCTACTGCACCACACGGCTAGCTTTCCTCCTGCTTTCTCCTCTGGCCCAACAAAGGTGGACCCAGAATGAGTTTTGTCCTTGAATTCAAGATCTGTGCCTCCGTATACAGTGTGCTGCTGGGATCAAGTGTGATGACTGTTTACCCAGTGTTATTAAGCTGTTGATTAGGCTGCTGGAACTGACAATTGAGAATTGTACATCAGTCAGTTCAAATGAGCTAAGTATCACTTGATTAAACAGTAAAGTCTAAACACACTGTGCAGGGAATAGGAAAAAAGTGGGTTTCCCTGGTGTCAATTCATCCAATTCAGAGCTTGTGAAATATGCAGTAGTTAGCAGCATGGTCTCTCACGTACCTTTCTTGTCATGGAGCATTGAAAAGGAAAGACACTTCTGCTGATTCAAAGGGTTTGCTGTGTAGGACTGACTGCATGTGATTTCCTGCCTACAAGGCAGAGAGATGATAGAAGGAAAGCTGATAAAGATAAGGGTGGCATAGTTCAATGGGGCATGAAGATATTATCATATTTGTTTATATTTCTTTCACTTTGCATAGGTAAAAGGACAGAAATGAAGGCTCAGGAGGGCACTGAGTGAAGAAGGGGAAAGCTGAACTGCTGACAAACCCTCTGGCCTTTGAGAGTGCAATAGATGATGTTGTACTGGGTAGAGTAGGAAGGAGGAGGAATGAGAGGCTGTCTTGATGGAGGAAACTCTGCTATAAAAATGGAGAGAAGACTGGTGAAAGAAACTCAGAAAGTGTAGCCTGGAGGAGCTATATGGAAGGAAAGAAAAGAAAAAAGAAAAAAGAAAAAAAAAAATATGCTAACAAGAGGGTACTCTTCAAGAACAGCACAAGAGAAGTAAAACAGTAATGGGAATACCCTGGCAATATCATGGCTCAATTTTTAAGTCAATGGAGAATCCCATTTCAAACTGAACAGCAAAATAATGGCCCTTGCTATTAATCTTTATGGAAGCTGAGTCGTCATTTGCTCTTTTGGCCTGTATTTAACCCATTTATTACCATTTTTGTGTATCATCTATGTATCATTTCTGTCATTTATTTTTCCATCCTGTCTTACTATTTTGATTTCCATAGTTACAGAATTGAAATTATAGCTGTTCAACAGACTCTGTAAATAATTGTAGATAATTACAATAGACTCTGTAAATCATGTTGTTCAACCATTTCAAACTTGCACAATATTAACACTTGGGTTCTACTGAGAAACTGGTAAATGGGCAATGCTTTAAGTAATTATATCCTGAACAGATGCTGAATTCAGAGAATTCAACATGAACAATGTGCATACAGATACAAAGAGGATAATTTGAGTATACTTTACAAACATCATTGTTTTGTATGTTAGTTCTAAGGTAAATGCTGTGAAGTGAAAATTTTGGTTAGTATTTAATCCAATGGCATTAAAAACATGGGCTTTTTGGGGAGTAGCAGAACAAGGCAATGTTTTTACAGCCTTGTCTTCTATATCACTAGCTTTCAGGTACAAGACCTCAACATTTCCACGTCTCTTATTCCTTCTCATCAAGTTCCCCAAGCAGAAAGAGATCTCCTCACTCCTTTATCCTCTAACTGCTGACCAGATAAAATTCAGCAGATACTGCTACTGGTTCTCAGCTCCATGCTGAGAACCATGTGTTTATTGATTTAAAAGTATATGGGTTGTCACCCACCAGCCGCGGGGTCAAACTGATAACCCCTGGGCTCTTGCTGCTGTTTTTCATCCAGTGATTATACTAATTTGAGACTCTTTCATGAAGCAGTCAGTGTCAGACCTCTCAGGAAGATATGGCATTTGGGTCTCTTGTGTTAGATCTGAGTGAAGTGTGCCCATTGATAATAATATTTCTGAGAAGGACATGACAAATAGTAAGACAGCAAGATTGCACACGTCTCATTTCAAGGGGAAGCCGAGCTAAAAATCCTGTTATGCAGAGGAGTCCATAGGGTAATTTTGTTAAATATCACACAAAGCTAAAGTGAAAGCTCTCTGCATCTCTTCTTTTTGTGTGGCATATCTAACAGAGCTTCATGAGTTTCTCACAGGGTCAGATGATGTTGATATTCTGAATGTGACAGCCTAGACAGGCACTTGTAGGGCAACCCAAAATAGAGGTTCTCTGAATAAAGCACCCTGTAAGTACCATTCGCTGTCCCTCCAGTATTTACTGGAGAGAGGCACCTACACAGATACAACTAGGAAAAAGGAATCTGATCCAAATTGACCCATGTGACTGAATTTTAAACAAAGTGTCTTTAATGTGCAGAAGGCTATTTAAGTGTTAAGAAAGAAATGACATTATCAAATTGTATCTGGTGCAACCTAAATAAATTTTCTGTATCCTTTACTTTTATTAATTTTAAGTTTATTATTACTTTAATTTATTAAGTCTATTATTACTTCGAGTTTTTAAGAACCTGTAAGGCTCTCATCCTGCCAACTAGGTGTAAGCAACTCTCCTGATGCCTCTTGAAGACTATGTTACTGACCGGAGAGATTGTTTCCAGAGATGCTTTTGTCTCTACCACCATCTCCTTGTTCTTCCCATTCCCTCCAGCTCTCCAGACAAATCTTCCTCTTAACAACACCTAACACAAAGGTATGCAGCCACAGAGATCTTGCAGAAACGGGTCAGTGTCTGAGAGAAATTCAAACCAGAACAGCTGAGCATACGTGGGTTGCCCAATTCCTCTGTGCAAATGGCACTGGCCAGGAAAACAGTGACTCTTAACGTCAGCTGCACTTTTTCTCCTGACCTGGTCAGGGAGGCTTCACAGATGCTTTGTAGCTGAGTTGTCAGGAAGCACATCCACACTTCTCCCAAGGTACACACAAGTAGGTTAGGAATGCACAGTACAAAAAAGTGCAGGGTTTCCCCAGATAATGCTGAAGTAGCAAGTTCTGAGATGGGGAGCAACACAGGCTGTCAGTGTGCACCTCTGTGCAGCATCAGGCTGGGTTGTACAGGAGACCTTGTGTAGAGCTATGTTAGGTGTTCCTAGGATGGAAGGGCTGGTACAACATCTCCATACCCCTGGAGTGCCTTCAGAGCAGAGGCTTGCTGTGACAGAGAGGGCAGACTTGGAGTTGACTTTTCACTGTGGTATCTTCTCAGATAAAACCTCTTTTTTCAGGGGAGAGAAGTTACCTATTCATTAAAGATTATCAACTCCTGATCTGTCACATAGAAAAACTTCCTTACTATTCCTGCACAGGACATTTTTATTTAAGCGTAAAAATAAATAGGCATGAGTCAATAACCCCATGCTAGGCCTAGATTTTGAAAAACATTAAATATTTCCTAATCCAGAGGGATCACCTTGCTCTCTATTAGGTAGAAAAAAAACCCCCAAAGCAACACATTCTTTGAAGGCCTATTACTCTTCATTTATACTTTTTCCATCAAAGGATACCAGACACAAGGAAATTATTTTTTGATCTAAAATGGCAGTTTCTGTCTCCTGTAATAGACACATGCCAGGAGAGAACATGTTGGTAATGTTGGTGCCAGAACAGCATAAAGCATGAAGAGACTAATTTCTGTCTCATGTGGGATTCTGTAACATAATTTGATAAAACTCATAATAAACCCTTTTCTCTTTTCATAGCAGGAATATCTGTAAAATAAGCAAATTCACAGTCTCTAAGTACAAAAATGTTGCCAGCCAAGGCAATGCTATAATGGAAGTATGATGGAAGGAACCTCACAGTGCCAACATTTAACAATACTTACTTCCAACCATTCTCCTACAGTGCTGGAGTAGATGTTGTGAAACTCCCCATGTAACCAATTTCATGGTCCAAGCGGAATGAAACGCAATGTATATTAAGCATACATTATGAGAGGAGAGAAGGAATGAGATTTGTAATATTTTCAGCTGTAACCTTCTAAAATGGGAATGGTCTAAATACAGCCCCTGGGAAAGAGAAATCACTGCATCCACACTAGCCCTGGATGAGGCAGTGGATGGAAGTACAAATGTGAGAAAGTACTTATCCTGCAAGACGCCCTCATTGCTTTGCTAGCATAGGGGGTTCTGAAACTGTTCCCAAACCACCCCAGCTTGCATTACTACAGGTAAGAAAGCTGCCATCATTCATTTCTTGCTGAAGACAAGACGGAACTTATGACGCCCCAAAGTAAAATTTTCCTATGTATTCAGAATATGCAATTACTTTGCTTGAGATTACAAAGACGTAAATCAAATATTCATCAAATTTTATACAAAACCTGTATCTTCAGTACTCAAGCACAATAACTTTTTCCTGGTTTTACTTCTGTGTTACGAACTTCTTCTCTGTGATGGTTTTGACTGGGATAGTTACACCTCCCTGTCTGTGAGAAGTGGTGAATGAATTGTTTTGTTTTGCTTGTGTGTATAAGACTTTTGCTTTATCTGTTAAATGGTCTTCATCCAACCCACGAGTTTTCACAGCTTTACTCTTCTAATTCTTTCCCCCATCCCACTGAAGAAACGTGAGTGAGTGGTTGTGTGAAGATCAGTTTATGTCTGGGCTTAAACCATGACATCCTCTAATAGTTTAAAAAATACAAACATGCACATAGTGAAATGCTACAATTTTTATGTAATTAATAAGAACATGTTTTTCTTTTTCTCAGACAAAATCTCACTGATGCCCTCTAACCTTTATCACAGTAAAAAAGCAATAAGACACAATGCTTAACATCAGAAATTCGCACCTGAAACACAGAAAGTCACAGTAACCAGGGAAACTGAACAGTGGCATGAACAGGTTTTCATTAAAACATGTATGGAAGAAGAATTAATATGATTATTTTAGGATACTGGCTTTTGAACAATAGCAGATCGTTGTAAGTTATTTTGCTTTTGATGGTGAGGAAGAATTTTGCATCTAAGGAGAAGCATTCGAAGGCAAGTATTTTGGTGAGGGCTATACAGAGTTTCTGAATGCATGGGATTTTCTATAGGTGAAAATGCCTTTGTCACAGACCATGATGGATGATGTTCTTGCCTGACAGGCATGTGGGGATGATGCTCACGACAGAGTCCCCTGCTAACAGACACAGGAGCTAGGCTGTGGACTGCCTTCTCCTCTCCCATGCAGAAGGATAACAAGGTATTCTTTACTGGCAATAACCCTTGGAAAAATTTGTAGAGATAATTACGGAAAAAGGTCTCTGAAGACTGAGATTCAGTATTCTCCTGATTTCCAACAACAAAAATCTTGAAAATTTCCACTTATTTTTACCAAGTTGTTAATTTTAATATCAAAGTGTCCTAAAAGTAAAGTTACAGCTGTGTAATTTACCATAGAAAAGGTTTATAATCTTTTTTCCTTTATTTCTTTTGTCTGTTAACTATACCAACAAAAGCCAACAACTGATCAGAGATGCTAAAGCCCTGCAAGCACTTGGGTTACCTTTCTAGCCTTCCATCAGGCTTTGTGATGAAATGTCTTCATGCAGAAACTGCTGGTTGTAGATTATTGAGCTGAAACTTTTAGACTGGTGTGTCTCTAAGAGAATTTAGTGTATGCATCCATTCACCCAGGCCACACACTACCCCTCAGTTCATTTTTTCTTCAAGGTTCACATACAAAATTGCATCTCGCATTTTTAGATGTCTGCATGTGAAAAAAAAGAAACTCAGTAAGAATCAAAACTACAGTATCCTTATAACGAAGTCCACAGCTAAATGAGATGGCTCATTTTGGCACACAGCTTTAATGAGGTCTCCACATTGACTTGAGCAAACCATCACGAATTTAACTTTGTCAGAAAAAACACGAAATATTTTTTTTGAAAATAAAAATTGTATTCAGAGGCTACCAGATGATTACAGGAGTCAGAGGACCAATAGCTCTGCTGTGGGTAGCAATATCTCTCACACTCAGGATGCAAAGGAGCTTTCTGGAAGCAAGTGCCCTTCAGTGTCACTCCAAGCACCCAGCTAAACAGAGAGAGCTCTGAAAATTATTGAAGAGGTTAAAAAAATAGATCTGAAGTAACAACTCTATATGGCAGCTTGAAATGTGTGTTCATCTGTTTTCTGGTGCCACACAAATAACAAGAGCTGCAGATAAGCGTGTTTCCTACTCATCATAGCACGCCACTGCTTTGGCAGAGGGAGCGGCCTGGTGACTCAGAGCACAGCCAAGGAGCCAGGACCCTGCAGACTCAGAGCCTGCTTCCTACCACAGGGAGCCAAAGTCACACTCTAATCCAGAGGATTTAGTTCCAGATTCCTGTACCTTCAAGTGGTAACTTCAGTATCAGGTTTACTAGATAGGCATCGCAATTATGAATGCCACTGCTGAGCTTGTGTCACCTGGCTGAAGAACAGCCTAATGCAATGACTACTTTGCTAGACATTTCAATGACTGCCTTCATAGTCTCCCCATGACATCTGGAATTATATTAGGAAGCACTGAAGAGGCTGGAATCACTCTGAAAGAGTTGCTAAGACCTCAAAGAGATGCAGGCATACATTAATTATCAGCTTTCCTTACCAAACAGGCTCATATAAGACTACTCAGGTGGCACAGAAGCACGGATGAAATTAAAGCCCCAAACCAAACAGACCTGAGATTTATTAGAGTGACTATCTACCCTTACAACTCCTCCTGAACTTGAGTTCAGTCCAGGTTTTAATCTGCAGGACAACTGGGGAGACAGCTTTAGGCATTAGGAGATACCTGCAAGTGATAGGATTTTTCCTGATCCTCGTACACCATACAAAATTGTGCTTCTTCTAGTCAAGACAAAATGCAGATTTTCATCCCATGATTGCTACTTAGAATTGTGAACCTACTCTTTTTTTTCTCACAAACCATCCCATTAACCTGAACAGTGCTATTTATATATCTGCAAGGCTTACTAGTGTGAGTAATAGTTGCTGGATTAGGCTGTTTGCAGTGTGATCTTTATTTTAGGTGTGTGGGAGCAGAGTCCTGAGATTGCACAGAGACATGTTGGTGTGAAACACTGAGGAAAGAGCATCTGCTGAGCTCTGTGAAAAACAGATAAAGAAATAAGGGAGAGATAGAGCAGATGAATGGGCAGAATGATAAAGTAGTCTCATAACAAGCCCCAGACATTTGACTATTTATTTTGAATTATTCTAGTTTTGATAGCCCCCAAAGAGCACTTTAAAGTGCTTAATTTGCTTTGCTCCATTGATTTTAATTAATCTTGCCCTAGGCTTTCAAACTTGATGAGCATGGAGAAGTTAGGGGGAAAAAAAAGCAGCCTACTTTCTCACTGTTAAAATTCCTTTACTGCCTCAAATCATGGGCGATTGCAGTGCAGTTTTGGACATGAGCACTTGTCATGCCATGGGCACTGTCCCTGTAGGGGTAATACCTTCCTAGGCTGAACTCAAAGCAGAAGAGAAATATCTACCGCTGAAGTCTTCTGGATGGATGGAGTTGATCCATTTCCTTTCCCTCCAGCCAAGAAGACATCGAATACCTGCCTGAAGAATGAGCAGTTCTTTCCATAGTCACGGTTCCACAGTGGCCCAGAGTTACACAGACATAGACAGCACTTTTGTATTGTGAGAGGCTCCTGCCAGCACAGAGCAGATGAACTTTTGCACTGCACAGGAGGAGCTGCCTTGGATTTAGGAAGGAAGGAGGACTGACATACGAAAAATTATAGGATACTCTGTTCTCCCTGGAACGAGTGACCCAAGGCAGACTCTTCAGTGAGACATCTCCTGGGATCTTTTAAAGGGACCAATAATAACTCATGATGACTGTAGCATAGGGAGAGTGGCACCGGCATCAAGTCCGTCTAAGGAAGGTGAATTTGACTATTGTCAAGTAGTTGAGCGGTACCTAACTAGGTGTTAAGCACCTAGGCAATTAAAAAATCTTGTTCCAGAGTTACTAAACTTGAGATTTCAGAGGTATTTTCTTCCAGCAACTTTTGTTAAAGAGACAGAAATCACAGACAGATACGGACCTTCTGTCTGACAGCACAGCACTGCCACCATGCATGGAGTGTGTGATGGGATCAGAGACTGAAGTGAAGATGTGTCATTTTCATGCCTTCCCAACCAAGCAGAAACAATATCAAACAGGTGACCATCTGCCATCACTTCTGCCAGATTGTAGGTATGGACATGTACTCTCTTTTTGATTCATCTGAGAGCAGCAACCTCCACAAAAGCATCCCTCTACTGAGATCCTTCAGCATCCCCCTACTGAGAAGGGCTGCTGAGTCCTGGGGGGAATGCAGGACTATGACCTCATGGGAAGCACCATGGGAGGAAGGGGATGCTCTGGCAGGACCAGGCTGTGGCAAGGGGCCCCCGTCCATCATGCAGGGGGATAATAAGGTCAGTCATCAACTGGGATTTACACCTTGTCCTCCTAAAGGGCAAAACACTGACCAGCATGAACTAATCAGTGGTTAAACTGTTACTCAGAAGCTGTAATTTAACATTCATGACTTCTCTAATTACTTCTGTCTCATTCTGCATCTTGCCTTTCTGGGAAAGGTTATTAGAAGGTCATATGTTTTAGATAACAATTGCTTAAATCTCCTGCCTATGAATAAGCAACCTCAGATTTTTTATGTCTCTAATTCTGAGCGCACCTATCTGTGTCATAAAAAAAGAGAGGAAAAATAATTTGCTTTAGCAGAGGAATGTATTGATAATGTATACTCACAAGAGACATAAAGAAATCCACAAATAGATTAAAGTAATTCGTTAAGAACATTAATCAGTTTTGGACTACCCCACACTGTAGTAATCAATCACTTTAATTAAAAGGAGCCATGAATTCTCTCCCTGTCTTTTACCTCAGCCCATCTTTGCAACACAGCTGATCTAAGATGTCGTATTTCAAAGATGCTGAGTACAGTTTCTATAATCTTCTTTAAAGAATTTCACAAAGCAACAATATCCCCTGTGTTGAAGCGCCTGCCTTCTTAGTGAAGCTTTTGCTTTTGCTCAGGAGAAAATTATCAGATAATTGTTCAGTAGCTCCAAACTCCTGTGCTCTGTGTAAGCAAGAAGAGAGGTCCCAGCTACCTTATAGCAAGGTGTACTGGCACACCCTCGTTTCTTCTGGTTTTCCACACACACCCAACCAGGCAACACAGCTCAACAGCTGTCCTTCCCGTGTGTCCCCAGAGAGCCAGACCTCACAGAGGTCCAGTACCTCTCCTACAACAGCGGCCAAGAGCAGACAGCACAGAAAGAAAGGAATGACTGCATAGGGGAGGTACACAGGGATATTTCCCCACTCTGCAGTGTGTTACAGGTCAGGGACTTCTCGAGCCAGAGGCAGCATTTATTGGCCAGAATGGATTTTTCATGCAATGCATTTCTCCAGTCCCTTTCTGAATCTTGTAAAAAGCTGAGATGAATTCTTTCTTTTTAATATCAGCTGCTTTGTTCTGCAATTTTCAGAGCAATCTAACACCAAAAATTATGGGAAAGAATGAAACATTTTGTCTCATAATAAGCAAGGAAAGAGTTTTGTTCCACTCATCAATGTGCTGCAGTCTTCTAAGATCAAAGAGCACCGCTACTTTCCTTTCAGGAGCACAAGGAAGAATGAAGAGAGGAAAAAAAAAAGAAAATGCATTTATACAGTAGCTGTATCTTCCTTTCCTTAAGTTGATTCTGCTGCTTAGCTGGTATCTGCCTCTGCTGATCAGCATGAAGTTTCAAAGGATGTCTGGCTTCAATGATATCTAATGTTGATTTAATTTAAGATAGAGAAAGAAAAGGGTGTAATAGGAGAATCAGTCAACAAGAAAGGCATAAGTCAAATGTTGTAGCAGGGAAGATTGTTCAGCTGTCCTTTTCTAGAACAAGAGCAACAAAAGGCAAATGGACTGGTCACAACTATGATTCTTGCACTCCTTAAACTGCTGCTCAGAGAGAGGGACTGTGAGGGATTGTTTCATTTTTCACCACTCTATGAGACAGCAAATGGAAACAGAAGCAGCTGACATGGTTCAACAGCAGGTTCAAAAAGCCACTGGCAGAGTTCTGCTTGGGAAGATAAGTAAATCATGGCATGAAAGATAAGCAGTAATGTGGCCTGTAAACACTGTAGGAACAGATGGATCAATAAAGGATCACTTCTCTATAGACAGAAAGTTACACTTGAGCATGAAGTCCCTGACTGAAACTAGGGGTGTTAATTATATTTATATATGACCTGAGAAAAATAGAGCATAGACAAATAGAAAAAAAATTATTTACATTAATCAAAACTAGAAAAAACCAGGAGGATCTCCTCAAGAGAGTCCTGCTGAAACAATGTGACAACTGGGAAACAGACAAATGTGAGGGAAATGGTCTGAACGATTCATCTGCATTACCAGTATGGAAATGCAATGCAGCCACAAAAGCCCTACGTCCATGCTCACTATGAACTTCTGCTTGCAGAAACAGTCAAAACACTGGGATGTAAAAGGAACAGGGCAGAAAATGTTTAACTCATAAGGTCCCAAAGAAAACAAAATGCTCACCCTTGCTTTCAACAGTATGATTGTTCTGAGCTTCATATCTCAAGAAACAGAGTTTAACTAGAAAGAGTTCAGAGAGGGATAGTGCAAATATTAATGGACATAGCACAATAAACGCAGAAAATAATTCTTGCATCAGAGACAAACTGAAAAGCGTGTAACTCTTTAGAGAATAAGTGAACAAAAGTAGATACACAGAGGAAAATTGTTCTCTACCCTGCCATAAATCAAAAGGAAAGTAACATTTGAAGTATTTAGAAGGCAGGATTTATTTGCATCTGAGGAAATGTCATCTTTTTAATTAGAAAACAAAAAGGCTGAATAGCCCATGGATATCCTTATTTCAAGGCATCAAGTAACAAAGAGCCTTACAGAGTAAACAAGAGGATCAAACACCTACAGAGCCAGCAACACAAACAGACATTAGATAAAATTAAACAGAAAAATAAACTTCCATCTATTTTTCTAAGCTATCCATTAGCTTGACCACTGTAAGATTTTTAGAGTTTCTGGGGCTTCCTGGAATATACACCACCAAGTGATGTATGATGGAAAGACGACTGAACGAGCAGAGACCTGTGCTTCTGCTGCACAGTGCAGCATGCCCTGGGCTTCACCAGCTTTGATGTAGGTCCAGCCACAGCAGTGCTGTGCTTTGCTGAAGTGAGAGAGTGCTAGTGTGGCTTCATACAGCCACACAGAATGGGGCTGCAAGCACTGAAGGCCACCAAGCACTGCTCTGCCACCCCTTCACACTGACTCTCTGCTGTGCTCCACCTCACCGTAGGCACACACGCTCAGGGCCACCTGACGGACTGGGTTATGAGGAAATAAGCACCAGCCTTATTTCATATGATGCTTCCTGTGATTCCAAGTAGAAATCAACACTGTGTCAATAGTAATCCTGCTGCTGGACACAGACCCCAGTCACTCTTTTGAGGACACAAGCAGAACAAGTCCACCTTTCTCACTCCACTCTACTATTTTGTCCCTTTACAGTTTATTTTCCTAATCAAAAATAAACAGCAATCCTCACTGTAACACAGTCAAAATATTTTACAATTTAATTCTGTGTTCTTAAAATACACTAATTTCAAATGATCACATTGATTGGGGCTTCCTCAAAGTGAACGACACAGTATTTGCAGACTTCAGAAACTAGCTCATCTCTGAACAATAGAAAGATTCATTAAATGGGAATTCAAGTAAAAAGAAGAATTACTGTAAGAAAAAAGATGGTGAAGACTGACAGCTAGCTGTTTTGTTGTTTTGACAGAAATACTTTGTGGATAACCTGAACATTTGTTTTGGACCACGGTATTGGCTTGAGAATGGGTGAGTTATATTGGGAGTGAGCTCTTACAGAAAGTTTCAATGCATTATTTCTTTTAAAAGAAACATGATCACCAATTTTTATTTAAATAGACTTGAGATACTACTGCCCTATGGAAATAGGCAGGCTTGCTTAAAGGGCCTTTGCACAAAATGTACCACTTTTTAATATTTATGAGACTTTTCCCAGGTTTGCTAAAGTTCAAGTGCATGTCTCTTTTTATTGCACAAGTCACAATATTTAGAGTTAGTTAAAAATAATTTATTCCACTAATTCTAATGTGAGCAAATAATTCTAAAACAATACAGCCAGGAAAATCTGAGTGCAAAATACCCAGCTTCTTCCATTCAGATATCTGGTCCCTTGATACTCCTGGCACTGCAGCACACATAGGTAAAAGCCCCTTCAGTGCATTAAAATAATTTATTGAAGGTAACTCTGCCTTAATGTTTGAACCCAGGAAATCTCTGAGAGTCTTGCTTTTCAGTTCTCATTTCTACTGTTTCTTTGTTTGCAAATGCGATAGTTACTAGAACTGAGAATAGAAAAATAGTTAGCAGACCTTGAAAAATAATGTATTTCATGGGTCAAGCCTACCCATGGACAATTTATGGCCAGAGTGTAACTGGAGCTATGCAACAAAAATAATAGCACAGGTACAGTTCCTACCATAAAAATCACCCTTTCCCCAGTATACTTCTTCTATAATAACTTCTCTCTTTCTCCCTCTCCCCACACACCATTTTTGTGATGGCAGTTAGCCAAAGGCATGCAAGAATGAATTGCACTGTTGTGGCATTTAAATTATATCAATACTGAAATGCAGAATAGAGTCCTTTTCTATTTTATCTCTAAATTGAATGCTTTCACAGAGAGGCACTGTTATCTGCATTACAATTTGAGAGCTACATTAGTAAATCTTGAATGCTCTGAATTAAAGTATTCAACTTTTGAGATGGATGGTTGAGCTCAACACAAAAAATGTATTAAGCTGGAGATATGGCTTCATTTGGACTGAACATGCATTTTGAAGAATATATGTGATTCAGAAACCAAGCCTAAGTTTCTGGGGAGCCTGCATCTGCATGAATGTTACCCCCTTTCTAAAGTAAACCTTTTAAGATCTTCCTATTAAAAACTATGGCTTCAAAATGATTCTCCAGGTACCATTTCCCTGTCAGATGGGGAAATTAGTTAAAGTCCCACTTTCACACAATCGTTGGAGCAGTCTGGAAAAGCTGCCTGGGAGTGGAGAAGGTTCCCATCTCTTTTATGGCACATTGCAAGCACACTAGTAAGGCTGTAAATATATTGATGGGGCCTTCAGCTGCTAAACAGTTATAAGGGTCTGAAGAAATGAATTAAATCTCTGGGCATACCTCAGAGGTTTCATCCTTAGGGCTTCAGTGACAGCAACCTCTCAGTGCCCCACAGCCACCCAAAGACCCTTTTGGCCTTTAACCAATCTGCAAGTTACCAGGTTTCTGAGATGCCACAGCTGCCAGGTGCATCTCTGGGATGTACCTGAAGTGCTGTGCTCACTGCTCTCCAGGGTGGGTGCAGAAATGAAGAAAATACCTCCCTTTCACAAAAAAACACACAGAGCAAAAAAGTGTATTTAAAATCTATGTTTGCAGAAAATTGGTAAATATCATGATGATCAAATTGTGTGCTTATCTTGTGATAACCAAAATGTATTTTGAAGCATAGTCTGTATTTTCTATTTTCACGTGTCAGTGATATTTGCTGACAAATATCCAAAGTGCAGCTGCTTCCCATTAAAAAAAAAGCACAGAAAGACTATTTACCTCAGTTGGGCTCAAATGATTATTGCTATGAACCAACTGGTAGTGCAAAAGTAGAGTATTCCTGCAATTCAAAAATGAGGTCAGAAATAGTTATTAAAAAAAAAGGTCTTTGCCACTAAAAATTGTTTCATTTGTGAAACTGATATAAGTTATCTTACTGGTATAAAATGTGCCCTCAGTACCAGGATTATTTGATAATGCTGACCCAGAAACCCATCTGTGAAAAGCAAAGTCCTTCACTCAAAGAAACTTGAAAAAGACAGAAGGATTTTGGGGACAAAAACTGAGATGGGCTATGTTTGCAACCTCATAACAAGGTAGATTTGAGAAGAACCCCAGAGATCTCTGGCCATGGCTGGAAATGGATCAAAAGCACTTGCAGCACAAGGAGTCTGCTTTATGCAGGCAAAGGAAGGTCAGGGCTGGGGCTGGGGACCCACTTGTGCCAGGAAGAAGTGTGACCAGTACTCAGCTGGAGACCATCAGCTCTGCCACCCTGTAGCACGGATGAGGCCGACTAGGCCGAGGAGTTAAAAGGAGAGCTAAATGAAAGACTACACAGAGAGAGCAAACGGAGAGGGCAAATAGAGAGAGAGGGCAGAACCCTCTGCCTTTATTTATATGTTTTTACACATCACCGTGGATTGGAGGTAGAAATCATTACCTCTCAATTCTATTGGTCAAAGCATCTATCTATCATATTTCTCCACTCAGGATAATGGAATGATAACAACACAGACAGTTAACAAAACATAGATAGTTGTCAAGAAACCATGGCCATGTTTACAGAAGAATGTGTGAGAAAGTATCACAGCAAAGAGAAACACTGAGAAACTGCAAAACTCAAGACAACACCACCCGAACCAGGCAGAAACTGCAAGGGCTCTTGTCAGTATTTTTAGCTCTTTTCCTCAGATATCACATGCCAGCAGCTGATTTTCCTCTCCTGGTAGCTCCTTGCACTGGAGTAGCCATGCTGGCCTTGGTGGGTACGGCTATGCTCCAATGCCATGCCAGGGAAAGGAAAAGCCTTCAGCCCGCAGCAGCACAGTTCAAAACCAGCCTGCAGCTCACCCTGGCCCCAGCCTGAGAAATTAGATTATTTTTGCCAGTGCATGAAATAGTGTCATATGTTGAAGTGGAAAAGATCCCTTTTCTTTCCCCCTTGACTTAAAAAATCCTGGAAGGGTTCACGTCTGCATTTCAGTTCAACAAAGAACTTTTTTTATTGAACTCTGGTAGTGATGCCCATTAGGGAACCTGTTAGAGGCTTCAGGTGAAGTCTTGATCCCTTTGATCTTGAGTCCATGGGGATGAGGAACAGGCCACATTACTTTGATCTGAAGGAGGTGATATGGGATCACATTCATGTGCTTCCTGATCTTCCTGTAACCAGAAACCTTGCTTGCAATTTTTGTGCAACATCAGATATGGATTTCTTTCCTCCAACAAATCCATGGAGCCACCTCCTAGGAGAAAGAAATGGACCCTGCCAGGGCAGGGGTTGCAAGTTGTTCAGCTTCTTAAAGACCTCCTGCCTCACCTCTCCTCTACCTGTTAGAGACAGCAGTTAAAAAGCAGAATTTTCAGATGCTCACGCAAGAGAGTCACACAGGAGCCAGAAGGAGGACTGCTTTTCTGATAGGCTTGCACATTCATTTTCTGTATGTTTGCTGTATACAAAAAGCACAGTTTTAATGCATCACAGATATAACTGAGCATTTGATACCACCCATGAAGTATCTGCCAGAAACTCTTGTATTTCTCTCTCTATTCCTGACAGATGCCCCTCAGCTGTGGCATTTCTAGCCTAAGCTGGACCTGATAGTGTTGTCTGTGAAAGCATATGGAGGGTGTGATGCATCATTATTTATTTATTTATTATTTAGTTGCTATTTGATTATTAATTTATTATTTAAGATTTATTAGAAACTAATTCTTCACTAGGAGAGTGATGTTGCACTAGAACAGGCTGCTCAGAGGAGTTGTGGATGCCCTATCCCTGGAAGTGTTCAAGGACAGCTTGGATGTAACACGAGTAATGTGGTCTAGTGGAAGGTGTCCCTGCCCACAGCACGGGGTGGGAACTAGATGATCTTTAAGATTCCTTCCAAACCATTCTATGATTCTGTTTGATTTGATCCGTTGCCATCATGTGGCTGATGCTCTCTGAGTCCATTCCTGCAGAAAGCTGAAGTGATGTTTATCTACTTGCACAGCAGATAAATTTTATCCAGGGTAAAGCACTGACCCTCTCAGCACCTGGGTGCTTTCCTGCAGGAGTCTGCTCATGCACACCTTTATAACCGGTGGGATAACCTTTATCGGGCTACTAGAAGCTGAAGGCAGGTACTAAGCCTGAGCAGACCTCAGCTGGTTTGTTACCCTTGGGTCCCCTCAGAGTCCCTGGAGAAAGAGCAAGACAGGCATTTGGGGAAATTGTTCTGAAACCCTCTGATTGCAAAGAATGAGGCCAGGGGCTTCTGGGGCAGCTGCAGGTCTTTAAGGAATAATTTCACAGCACTTCATGCTGTATATTATAGAACATATTTTACTATTTGATCCTTATACAGAGGCCCATCCTCTCTGTTTATTCTGAGCACATGGTGTTGAAGGACCCACTGAGGGCTTTGGGCTTTGCTCCTCACTGCATTACCCTGCTCTGGTTCCTTCTGTGCTGGGGATCATTCCCCACGTGCTTTGTGGAGCTCAGCTGGAAATCAGCTCTGATTTTATTCACTACCTTCACCTCTTCCCTGTGCTTCAGTTTTCAAAGTATTTGCTTCAGAAATAATTTAAGTAACTACCATCTCTCAGCCTTCAAAGCAGCTTTGTCTTCCCTCACTTACATTAGCTATGCCTGAAAAGCTCAAGAAAGTGTAGTTCAAGAAAACATTGCCCCCCACCTACTTCTCCTGCACCAGATCCCACCAGTCAGCTGGAGCTGTATCTCTGTTCACTGAAGGTACAGGTCACGGTGTGAAATACAGGCGGTCTGAGGGTCTCTGGCCACTCTCCCTGCTGGTGGTGGGGATGCTCCCAAATGTGTCAGATGACAGAATCACACCATTTTCCATGTACACATCCAAGGCGTGGCTGTGTTTGCTATCTGTTGTGCTATGGACAAAAGAGAAGAGCAATTTCTGGGATAGATGGGTTGAGGGGAACCACAAAATTCTCCAGAAGAGCACATCAAATATAGGGGTGAAGAAAGAGCCCTCCTTTTGGCTTTGCCTGGTTCTCTGTGTTGCATGCACAGCTGGGGGAAAAACTGATGGGAAAATCTCCTCCTACAGCAACTTGCCTGGATATAGGCAGGCCCAAGAGGGAAGCAGTTCTGTGTTCTGGGACTGTTAAAGAATGGAGTGATTCACTTTCATTCGGTACAACAGCATAGGTAGGCATGAGATTAGTGTGGGGCTAGAAATTGATTATGAACTTCTGACCAAAATTTCCAGAATACCAGTGGCTTTTAGGGGTTCCAGCAGCTACACTGCAATAACAGAGACCTGAAATTGTACTCAAAAGCTTGAAAATGGACAGATACAACAGAGCAGAGAAATGTAGCAATGTGAGTAAGTGAACATAAAGTGTGACTAGTAAGGAAGTGCCGTGATCTGGAGACAGACCAAGTCAGCAGAATGTAAGGTGAGGTCTAAAGATGAAAGAGATGGCATCATATGTAACAAAAGCCAATCAAGCTCCAAGAACATTTTTTATGTTTCTTGTGAACCATCTCACCAAAAATCGTAATTATTGTAGCAATTGGTTTACCCAAAAACTGTTTTCTTCCTCCTCTTAACAGTCCCCTTTTGAAGCCAACAAATTTTCTTGGATCTCTGTGGAGTGCACAACTTCCTTTTAAATTGATAAATTATAGAGCATAGCATCCTGCTTTTTAAACACTACTGATGAAATGCTTTCAACTCCACAAAATGTGTATCCTCCTTTGGAATGGATTCTGTCAAATGTGAATCTGTTTTAGTTAATTATTGCTAAAGGAAACAATATATATAAAATTATGAAGTTAGTCTCTACCTCAGGCATTTCCCTGCTGTGGTTCCTATAAAAATACTCAAGCCTGCACTGGGCTTTGTGCTCCAGCAACTTCCCTGTCCTAAATATCCCTGCTAGGTTGGATCAAGCTCAGGTGTGTCCCAATGGGCCCCATCTGCAGCTGGGACAATGGCAGCAACGGACCTGAAAAACGCAGGTGTTCCAGAAGAACTTCTTATCTAATTTATTTAATTTTGTCTCTTTTCTTCTAAAAATAGAAATGTACTACTTTGTTTAGCAGATTGATGAAAACACAATGCATATTCACATATTCTACAAAAACATTTTGTTACAAATGGCTGTTTTCTTCATGGGTTACTTTGATTTCACAAGAAATATCTTTTCTTTACATAGGAAATCAGAAAAACAGAATTATTTTTCCAGTGCAGCTGACATTCTACAATTCAGGGTTGAGAAAACAATAGAGTAAAATGTATTCATATTTAAGTATCAGAAGGTATCTCTCTTTGATCTTATTTTGGCTAGGACCAAGAACACCCAACAAGCTAATGACACCTGTGGCATTTACAAAGCTGGAGTACTAGAGACACTTTTGCCTTCGGCGCTTCTCCCTGCTGCTATAAAATTTATGAGCATTATATGCTACCTGGGCCAGGAGGTCTTTGCTCTTGTAGTGTTTATGAGTTTTGCCGGAGTGCCAGGGAGTGAGGAACTCTGAAATCTTCCAAAAACTATTGAAATTCCAGAGACACAGACTGAGATATTTGCAATTCTTATAACCTTTCTTTGCATAGGAAATAGATTTCCATCAATCAGGAGGTATAGGGGCATTCCTATGGGAGCACCTAACTGAAATTAGCCCAGCAACCTCACTCTAAAATAGTAAAAGGCTCCAGTCTGAGCTAACATAACAAACCATAGTTATTAGGTGTAGCTAGCTTTGAGGTAAGATTTCTGTTGCCTTTCCTCCACCTATTAATAGCAACACAGAAAGATGAAGGTTTATGTTGTTTTTTCCAAAGGTGGAAAACTCAGGTATGTGCTAGGGATTGTAAATGTTGAAAACTGCTGTAAGGTAGCCCTGAGGTTCCTCCACAGCTTCTGTGACTCTAAGAAAAATTTACAATTAATTAATTTAATTTTCGTGTGTGTTTAGGTAGATTTTCATGATGATAGAAAAAAAATCCTTATAATCTTAACTAGGAAAGATTTTTGCCATTTTGCAGCAAGTCTGGTGAAGCAGTCATAAGGAGAACCTTAAAAAGCAACACACGGTTCAGTTAAACCCTGCATACACCACATGCCTCACTGTCACAGACAGCATTGCAGTAATGGCAGACATAATCCTGAAACCCACTCTGACTGTGAAACCTGTGAAGTGACTGAAATCCAGGGGAGAGAAATAAAGTAAAATCTAAACTGCTTCTTGGTTTACTGCAAGCAGACTCTTGAAGAAAATCCAAAGCTTACCCTGAGTGTGCTCTTAAGTAATGGTTCCAAATATCCAAACTGATTTTGTAAATTGAATTGAATATTACATTGGGACTCCCAAGTGCTCCTGTAACTCATCTCTGTGCTAAAAATATTTCTAGAGCTACACCCTCCAAAGGGTCTGCCTGCAAATCAGAGGACATACCTCCCTTAGGAAAACTGGATGGGTCTCCACCAGCCCCAGAACATCATCCTTCAGCAGCAGCAGCCTCTGGAGGAGGAAGCATGGCTCAGCTGGAACTACACAGCTCTGCCCTGGGAGGCCTGGTAAAATGTGCCATGCTTTTCAACATCTTGAGTAATCCTGACTGGCTTATTTATATATTTCCAGCTTCCAGCAGACCTGGAAAATACTAATTCTGGAGACCAGCTGCTGGTTATTCTCTTATCAGTCTGGACTATATTGAAAGGCATATTTTCATGGATGCTCATCTTCCCTCTGCTGCCAGCAAATTCCTGATCTATTGTTGAGTTTCAATCATGTTGGACAAAAAAGCAAAAGTCTTGGGAAGAATCAGGATCCTACAGACTCCACAGAAAACTGCAGGCTACACAGAGAAGACACTGTGGTTCAAATACCCACAGGCTTACCTCAGCCATTTGTGAGTCTTGGAAGAGATGTGCAGTCAAATGGTTGCCTGCATATTGCTGTCAAACTACTCTCCAGGAAGAGATTGTACATATATTCAGGGACAACAGAAAATCTTACTATAATTCAGTCCTAAAGCAAATTAAGCAAGAGACATAAATCTGTAGACAACTAGGTTTTGAAAGAATAGGTGCTTGCAAAACTGTTTGTTATCTAATTAAATTTTCTATCCATTCTCTACATGTTGTTAATAATCTCTACATGAATGTTTACAATCTGCCTGAATCTACAGACCAAAACCAGTAACTCAAAATGCACAGGATAAAGTGATTATGTCAGCAGTGCATGTTCCTTCCGATGGAGAAGGACCTGGAGACTAAACTCTTTAGTCAGGGGAACCCAGCTAGCTTCTCTTCCTGCACTGGCTGAAACAGGAGTTTTATCTATGAAGTGTTATAAAGGCCAGTGAAAGCATTAGTAGTAGCTCAGCAGGGCACTTTAGCCCTGAATTGAAGTTATCAAAACCAATGAGCATGTTCTTAAATGTGTGCTTACGAGTTTGGATAAACTAGGTAATGGTCTTGACTACAACCTAAAAAAGTTATGACTTAATTTAAAAAAAAAAAAGTCAGATATATTAATGTTATGGGTAGTTTGGGCTGGATTAACAACTAAGGTTTAGTCCTCAGTTTAAAAAGAAGTATACAATTTACATTGCTTTTTATTGGACTTGGAATTATATGAAAGGATTCATTTATGTGAAAGTACCTATCTTATTTGTGGAAAAATCCCAAAATAATAAAGGCAAAATTACTAGTGACTTCAGAAAGTCAACAATTTTAATTACTTCATACCAATATTCAGTGATTTTCCTGGCTGACTACCAATGCCTTCTGAAAAGGGAGGAATTAAAGGTTTCATGTTCACAAGTAAACAGGTTGTAGAGAGAAAGGAAGAATTTCAGGGAAATTAGGAGAGGTTCATTGCAAAGTCAGAAGGAAAAATCATGAAGGTACGATTTTGAAGGCCAAGTGAAAGTTGAAAAGCTGAAATGTCAGATGGCTTTTTTCCCAGACTGGGGAGATGAATTCCTTGTGTAGATTCATTGGGAGTAATTCTGGTGTATGGTAGCATCTCCCCCAGTTATGAGTACCATAATCAAAACTGTTACTCATAGATGAATTTATGTGAAAAGAATGGGTATTTTCCCTTCCCCATGGATTTTGAAAAGCGGTCAAAAGGTATTTTATGTGTCCATTAGCTCTCATCACAGCCCAATTACATCAAATTACAGATAGAGAGCTTTTCACGATTGCATTGAAACAGAAGTCCAATGTTGAAAACAAACTGTGAAAATGTAGGATGAGTGCATAATGTACTGTTTCACATCCACAGTAAAACCTCTATTATGCATAAACACATTTAAAGTTTCTTAGGATGTAACTTGGGATCTTGCTAACTCCCATTTTCTTCCTAAGTCAAAGAATTTAAAATCATCACATTCTCTGTCATTTAAAGGGGAATTTTAAACAGCCTGAAACTAAAATATTTCATCATTAGACTATCAGCTGCACACAGCAGAATGAAAGGATTTGCTTCTGCATCACAATACTTGCTCTGGGTTCCAGTGCAAAGCTTTATGTTTTGGATAGCTTTGTCTCTCAAGACCTGAAGGTCAGATGTTGTACATTATTTCTCTGTATTTCAGAAAACTATGCTTTGCCCTCTTGGAAATATGAGAAGGCAGAATTGCTATCAATTAGGAGCCGAAATGTCTATGATTCTTTAAGAAAAGAAATCATAAAACTCATTAGTAGGCGTTCTAAAATGTATTCTTTATGCAGCTAATTCATTTTGAAAGAAAGCCGCAAATAATTTTTAAAATAGAAATGCAAGATTTCATTAGACATTCTTAATTATACAAGTATGCAAATACCCTAACATAAGCCTTTGTTGTTTTCTTAACCAAAACAAAGCTTTACATGAAAAAAAATTTCATAAGGAAAGTGCATAATTTTAAATGAATATCCCTACCTTCCAAAAATGCCCCAAACCAAATATTAACTTCTTTCTAAGAGAATTGCTTGTCATTAATTATCTGTTAGATGTGCAAAGAGAAAAAACATAGCTAAAAAGAATGCAACGCTAGAAATGAATTTTTGTGTCCTATTCCTCTGTTAGAGATTCCAGTTGTGCCTTTTGCCAATAAAGGACCTGAAAGTTGACAGAAATGCGTTAGACACAACAGAAATCCATCACTACAGAAAAGCCTGGGAAAAGGAGATATGACAAATTACATGGGCTAAATCTGAGCAGCCTGGAGTCCCCGCAGAGCCTGTGAAAAATGAGGCGTGTGGATTGACAATACAGGTAGCAGAATGTCTCTCTCCAGAAATGTAGACTTGATCCAGCTCTCAACCATTTTTGTGTAAGAGACAAGTGAGGTCAATAGTTGTGTAAAAAACTAGCATGAATGAGATCAGAACAAAGGGGGAAATGTCCTTTGGTTAATAATGGCACTTTGCAGGATATACAAACCACCCATGTTGGTGTGGCTGCTCCAGTGCAACAATGCTGTGGTGAGATGAGGTCTGGGGCTTCAGCTGCCCCCCAGGCAGCAGAGATGGGCAAAGGGAAAGTGGGCACCTGCCACTGACAGGAACAGGGAACCCAACTCACTTCCCACATAGGAGAGGGGATGATGCTCTTACCCTGCCAGGAGAAATTCTGCAATCACAAATGTGAAGGAGAGAAGCTCAGCTCATATTGTATCTGGGACAGCAAGAACCAGGCAAGGAAAGGTGGAACAGCTCACTCAGGATGATACAGAAAGCATATGGCAGCAGTAGGTTTTTGGGGGAGGGCAGTTTTACCTTGAATCCCTCAATTTACTCCCTGTTTTTGGCATAAGGCAGCACAAGTTTATTCTCTGGCAGTTTATGCTGTGAGGTCTCTTGTGTTGAAAAGGAACCGGAGGAAGGAGCAAGGGGAAAGGCACACTAGTTCTCCAGAGCAGCTCAGGCAGAAATGCAAACTAATAAAAATGATGATGATGTTAATAATAATACGGTATGTGAAATAACTACAGCTGACATATGATCTATTGATCAAAGTCTTTCGTATGACAGGATGTCGGCCAGCAGAAATAGGAAATCAATACCTCATTTAACAGCAAAGAACGACTCAAACTCCTCCAGGCCAAAGAGAGACAGGGCTGTTTGAGCAGACAGTATGAACTTATTTCTCTACTTTTGTGAAAAAGTAAGGTTTAATTATAATAAAGAATGTGTTTCCTTGAATGCAGCAGGGACGGGGAGTTGTTAGGCAGCTTATGAGCAATTAGTCAGTCTAACCAAACAACAGCAGTGTTCATGCATTTCAATGCATGTTTCTGGGATTTCAGGATTTTTGGATAAACCAATGACTGCAGATTCCAGTAAACATGAATTTAAGTACATACAACAAAGGCAGGAAAGGTAATGTTTTCAGGACCTGCATATCATTTATATATTTGCCGCAAAATGCAGATTCTGCCCCAAAAGCTGGTTGTCTGCCACTAGAAGTTGACAAGCCACAAAAAACCACGTCCATGAGGAGGCCCTGATAGAGGAGTTTTCTTCACACTAGATGTGAGCGCATTCCTCCAGGGAGGAACACATGGCTGCACTGATTGTTTTCATTGGTCTCTTGGGCCACAGGAGTTTTCTAATCCATGCTTCCAGACATGCACACAATTGGGAGATTTTTGTCCCATCTATTTTTTTTTTTAGGCAAGTATTTTAGTTCTAAGGTTTTTAGTCTTAATTCCTATAAATGAATCTCTGGTGAAAACAGAACTAGAAATAACTCATGCATTTTTAATGGAGAAAGCAGGATAGCCCATGAACACAGGATCCATGGGTGGAGTAGACATCACATGACATTTTTACAACTGGGTTGTGTACAGAAGATCTGCTGCTTCAGGAGCCCAAAATTACTGAGATTCATGAAGGAGATAATTCAAAAGGAGATAATTCTATGGTTTGCAGGTTGTGATTCTGGGCAGCTTATAAGGAGTCATACTTGCCTTATTTCTCTTCCTAAGAAGAGAATAAAGCAATAAAAAAAGACACGAATACAACAAAGCAATTTGTAAAACTACACAGAAAAGCTTTTCACTGCACCAGAAATATTGCATTTTCATGCATACAAACCACAAGTGATCTGCAGAGAAAACTGATTCTCTACAGTTTCACAGAAGAAAGGTGTTATACATGTAGTTTCACAAGAGGCGGTTTACCACAAGCACACTTTTCATCCAGTACCTCCCCTACCATTTTTCTTCTCCCCTACAGCTTGCTTCTTGTAAACCTGAAGGAAAAACTCCTTCAAAGGCATGTTTGTTACCCAAGGTGCAGGGTGCACGTATGAAAATGTGACACTGAGGGACACAACAAATGAGCACCTCAGAAATACTGGGTGGTCATCCCTG
This sequence comes from Pomatostomus ruficeps, assembly GCA_013400735.1. NCBI lineage: Eukaryota > Metazoa > Chordata > Aves > Passeriformes > Timaliidae > Pomatostomus > Pomatostomus ruficeps. The sequence goes on along the minus strand of VYZT01059533.1, from coordinate 21,675 downwards.
GAAGGGAACAGGGACAACTTTGATTAAATTCATTATTTCACCTTTGCACACACCACTTAACTTTGCCATAGTGTAGCTACTGCTATTGAAGTTGCCAGGATGGTGGCACTTGGTCTCCCATTCAATAAGAAGGGGTTGAGGGAGGGACTGAAAAATTTTTCTCCTTTTTTTCTGTGTACATCTCCCCTCAACACAGAGCTCCTGTCCTGAACAAAGCCAAATTCCAGTTGTTTCTTTTCAGGAACTGGAATTAATGCTTTTTCTTTTTTCTGTTAGTCTATTCCTTGTTTTGGCAATTGTACCAGGTGGGTTTTATTTAATATATTATTTACTACCAACACAATAGTCCCCTGATAACATGGCTGTAAGTGATCTTTTCCTGCAGCCTTGTTGACAACCTCAGTGAAGAGCCAAAGATCAAAAGAGCAGGAATGCTAAATAACCTGTTAATCAAAATATTGCAGCTAAAATTGACTGGCAATGTATTCTGGGGAAATCCACAGAGTCATTAGTAATCCTTGCAGTTCTATGGTTTAAAAGAGGCATTTGTTTCCAGAGCAATAAATGGTTCACAAAAATAAATTAAAAAACAGACTACGGAGAATTAATGAATCCATAATTTCAGTATGCAGAGATGAGGATGAAAACTCAGTGTTACGCAAGCATACATTTTTATTCTGCTTATTTTTGTAGCATGCCCAACAAAGAGTTAATTTATTCTTGGTTTAAGCAAAAAAAAAAAAAAAAAAAATTTAAGCTCACACTCTTGACTTGATTTTGAAGTTTTTCTATTAATATAACTGTTTTCTAAAGCTATCAGTACCAAGCATCACGTCCAGCGTATTGCACATTTTCAGTATTTGGTACAGAGGACTAATTAAACCCTATCCCAAACTCCTCGGAAATGCAATAGCCCAACCATGTAATAGGCTCACTAGTTATAAGGACAACACCAGGCCTCTGGGGATCTTGGAAAGGTTCCAATGTGTAAGTTGTCTTTCCTTAACAAGTGACTAGATCACAGCAATGGTGACCAGAGTACACATGCCCTGGTTTCATGCCGGGCCGTGGCTCAGAGAGCTCTCCCATTGCAACCACGTGTCCAACATGCAGCTGTGTGAATCCTCATGATCCACTGGCACAAGCACACTGGAGTGCCATGACCCACTCTTCTAGCAATGGGTGGGAGGACTCAAGCCCAAAAGGAGCTTTGGAGCATCATTACTTGTAAAACCATGGCTTCTCTTGGGATTTGCAGTCCACTTGCTGCAACATTACCAAGAGCAGCTCTGTTTTTTTAGCCTAATACAGGCAAGGCTACTGCTTTAAAGAAACCCCAATAATACTGTTATTTTTGTATAGACCTCCAGAGATTCAGGAATGCACATGTTGAGGAGTGTGGTGATGTTGCCTCATTTTAGATTCAAAGCACATGATTGTTTTAGTTTCACCTCTACAGCTCAGGCAAACCAGTGCTGAAGTGGAGGGGCATCAGCCAGTGTAGCTAAGGTTGGGATGCCCCAAGCAGAGCTGCTATAATTGCCCTAAGAGTAAGTACTGGATCTGCATGGGGGATGAAAAAAGTGACAATTATTTGGAATAGGAATAAGAACAAAACCTGAGCTATTTTTCAAACCCTGCAACATGTGAGCTGCCTGCTGAGCAGGCACCAGTTGGGACATGGACATGCAACACAGAGACTTCCCTACCACAAACTCTCCCTGCAGTAATGTCAAGAAAGGCACAATTCAAGGACATTAAGACATGGAAAGCTGTACTTTGCACAATTCAATATTCATTTCTATTCTAGAAATTCCTAGAGGTTAAAGCTCTATTATTTTTAAACTGTCCCTGTGATGGAGATACTCTCCTTTTACAGCTGAGGAACCCAAGGTATGCAGACTATCAATCCTGTATCATGTTTTGCTCTAGGCTGTCTGATCTGCCTCCCAGAAAACCTGCCTGCCGCTCTGCTGGCTCTGTGGAAATGCAAAAACCTTTGGACAAGTGCCATAGGACCTGAAAACCCACCACCATACACTGCCCCGAAGATGTCTCTGTTGGCACAACAGCAGCAGTGGAAGAACCAGCACGTCACCAGAGCTTGGACCAATTCAGAATCCTTCATGCCCCTGGCCACCATCAAGCACTCCTATGCTCAGGTCTCCAAGCCTGGCCTGGCAGGTTGTTGTGGTTTGACCTTGGCTAAGTGCCAGGCACCTACGGCAGCCACTCACTCGTTCCCTTCCCTGCCACAGCTGGGCAGAGGAGGGAAGGAGAGAGGGGGTGGGGAGGGAAAACCTAGGGAATTAACTCAAAGGTTCATGAGTTGAGATAAGGAACCGGGAGAAAACGCTCTAAGGCTTAACTTAAGTTGCAAAGTGAAATTTATTACTACTAGAGTTAGAAGGAGGATATGAGAAATAAACTAAACCTTTAAAAGACACCCTTCTTTTCACTCCCCACCCCTCCCTCCCTCCC
>VYZT01059533.1:0-10432 GCA_013400735.1 Pomatostomus ruficeps | reverse complement strand
GTGAGTGAGGAGGAGGTGTCACCAAGATCCACCAGCTCCGCCCACTGTGCCATCGGCTCCTTGCAGGCACCCTTTTCCTGTTTTGTTCTCTTTGTTTCTCCCACTTTCATTCTGTGTTAATAGATAGTTTTTTTCTGTGTTAATAAAGTCACCTTTTTTTTCTCCACTTTCATTTGCTGTTGTTAATTTGTTTCATTGGCAGAGGGAAGAGGGGAAGCCCTTTTCCCTTGGGAAGAGGCGCTCATCCCTGAGCGTTTCCTCCTGAACACCTTTGTCTCCCAAACCGAGACCGTATTTCTTCCTCTAAAACTCACATATTTGCATATGCACTATGGTTTTTCTAGGAAATGGGTAAAAAGTGCCCATTATCTGGAGGAGCACAAGGTAATGGGGCTGGCTAAATGCTGGGATGTTTGGCGTGTGGGTCTGCAATGTCAAGGTCCCACTCCAGCAAATGGACCCACACTTACAGCTTTGATGGTGCAAGTTCAGTTAAGATCCTGAGCTTTTCATGCACTCCCCAGCTGCCCACAGGGAGAGTTTCAACTCCACCCTTTGTTACTCTCTGTGGGTGTTCTAACTACTCTTGTAGTTGCTATCTCTACAAGCCAATTAAACATCTGCTAATGATGACACTATTGTTAGATCAATGAGGGCAACTTACCTACAAAAAGCCAGGAGTTCTCACCAGTCAGCCTGGCTTTGTTCTTACCTCAGGGGAAGGCATCATGTGTTTGTGCTGCCCTATTCCAAAAGAAAGTCTGCCTGCTTCAAACTGTGCTCAATATCCACTTGAATGTATAGACATACCAGTTGTCATAAAGCAAAGCATCAAAATGCATAATTATACTTTATTTATTGTGTGCACCTCACTGCCTAACCTACATAGCATTATTTCTACTTTCTAACAGGACCAGTTTAAATAATGAATTAATAAAGTACAAAAAACTTCAGAGACAATTTTTTTGATAAATAAGGCTGCTTTGTTTGATAAAATGTATTTTTAATTAATATGGTTTAGGTCATTAATTTTCTGTGTCAGTGCAGTGAAATAGACCTAAGTCTTTCCCAGGCCTGCATTTCTACTATTCTGTAAAATTTTTCTCTATCAATTAAGTCTTGGAAATAGTAATGTGTCAGACCTTTACAGACAAAAATATCTATGGCAAATTTGCACAATTAGAACATCATTATCTTAATTAAACTTCAATGTTGTTTGAAATTTCTGATTTTTTAAAAAGTAGACACTGTGACAGCTACATAGCATGCTTACAGGAATCATGACTTACACAAAATATGATGCTCTTGAGTTTTCCTGAAAAACTCTGGATGATATTTGTAAGATCTCATTTATCAATAAATATCTTCACAAGTGGAAACTTATTTCCAGTGCCAATCAGTCTCCTTTTTTTTGCTAATTTAACTGCATATACACATACATACTTTTTTCAAGCTCCAGCTGCCATGGTACTCAAATTACACTGCAACAAAGATTTCCCTTGAACACAGAGGGAAAGAAAATATAAGAAGATTAAAATGAAACAGCAGAATGCTGCTTCCAATAAACGTTTCACAGGGTCTGTATTACAAGTGGGCTGGAGCAAAGCGGGAGGACAGAGAAGGGCTAGCTGCAGAAGGTGCCACAGCCATGGCTTTCCTGCTGTCACAGGGCTGGTGGCACCCACGGTGACACCAGAGAACCCACCCTGTGGCTGATCCCCTCTCACAGAATATTGCCCCCTTCTTACATTCCCCTCTTTATCTCTTTCCTTTGCAGTAAATCAGAACAGACACTTTTCAATTTACCTGCTATTACTTCCTGCATTTCTAAAGCCCTTACTACTGCCTGGGCTACCTCAACACCCACCAGATAAATTAACCATGGGCCAGTTTCCCCTGGTCAAAGCGTGGGTTAGGAAAGGCAGTTTATAATTCTCTCCACAGCCTCAGCATCAGCAATGAATCCTTCCCTTAAAAACTCTTTGAGCATCATTATTATTTTTAATGCTATACTGTAAGTCATGGGTGTTACCAGTGTTACCACACTCTATTCAACTTTAAAACATTTCAATGTGGGATTCACAACAGATGGCTTTTTGTAATGGAAGATAAATAAGTGAGCCCTAATTTTAATATTATTTGTTGAATATATGTGGATGATGGACTGGGCAACAGTAGTATCACACAAACCACAGTATTTTTTGGTGCTTTTTTTGGTGATTTATACATGTGTGTACCTTGCAGACAACACCGAAATCCAAGCTAGCATATATGGAAAGGAGGCAAAACTGACACCAAAAATCCCTTTCAAAAATTTGTGTCCAGATGGATGAGGAAAATAAACCATGTTCCCGAGGTACAATAGTCTCCCTTAGCTCCCTTAAAAGTGGTAGCAATCTCATCTAAAGTAAGAGTTTTTGAGTGGGTTTGGATACAAGGCAGATGCATGTAACTGCTGAGAGAGCCTGAAGCAGGAAAATGAGCAAAATGTTGGTAACGAAGCATTTATGCAGCAGCTGCACTGTGCTGCAAAACAAGCACAGGTTGTTAATTAGCAAAACATCTTCATCCGTGACCAACACTTTAAAATTTGAGAGATTGTTTACAAATAAGTGAAATATTCAGAATATGCTGTTTGTTGAGATCTATTTTTCAGCCTGTTGGTTTATAAAGCTCTTGTGCTGTAAGAGGCAAGCAGATATTTGTTGCACTTCACTACCAGAATCCATGAAAGTAAGGTATGAATGCAAATATCTCCAGCACCAGGCATTCAGAAACAAGAGTTCCAAGTCATCTTTGTAAGAGAGACATTATCAAGGGTGTCACTGGGACTGACTAGACCCCAAAATACTTTTATCCCTTACCAAACTCATGCACAAACCCTGTGGAAATATATGCGGCAAGTTCCCTCAGGTAAGGATTTGGGTGCATTAAGGGATGCCTGTATTTAGACGTCATCGGAAGTAAAACATAAGTGGCTCCATTCACTTCTGCCGGGATGGCCGATTCTCTCTGTCTCACTTGAATGCATGCAAGATTTTCATCTTAACTACTAAGGCAGATTTTGATGGGCTCCACAAAGGGCTCCAACAACCATTAAAAGCTCTTAATCTATACTATACGAAAGAATGCTGTTGAGCTTAACCTGCCTTTTCTGAACATTAGATACACACACAAACTGGCAAAAATACAGGGAAAATGAAGAAAATACAATGGAGAAAGTTTGTTCCAAACATAACCCAAGTAGTAGAAAAAAAGGAAGTGAAGATGATGGAGAAGACCTATGATGGAAGACACGTGAGTGTCACACCCTGTCACACCCATCTCTTCATAGTTTTGTTGCTTTGAATGATATCATGCTTCACAAAATAGGGCATTTTCTTATTTGAGAACAATATATTTTCCTAGAACCTTAGAAAAAAGGACTCCCTTTATTTAACTCTGCATTTGTCATCTTCTATTGTAGTTACAGGTAAGGTGTTGATATTTCTTAATCTAATGGCTAAATTTAATAACTGTTGTCTCTTCATATTTAGAAGCAGGATAGCAAAGTTCCCTTATTCCAGATCTTTAAGCCTCAGAGAATAATGGCATTATCTAAAAATATGTAGCTTTTCAAACATAAACGCATTTTACTTTGTCAGCATTTTGCCAGCTTTTTCAATGCACTGACACCAAACTTATTTTCCTTAACAAAGACTTTGCCAGGATGGAAATCAGTATTCAGCACTAAAAAAAGCACAACAGCTTGCTGAGTCTCCTGATAATAATGGAAAGCACAAAAGTCGCATTTTTAGTAGTTGTATCTTTACAACAGCATTTAAATACACAGGTGAATTCCCAGTATATAAACAAATATTTATTACTAACACAATAAAATATTTATAACATTGAAAAGCCATTCAAGAACCTAGAAACTATTGTAAGCTTCAATATCAGGGAGCTTGTAAATGAATGCATAAATAGAAAAATTATGCCTTAATTTAAATGCATTCCTTGTTTAAATGTTCTGCAGCTTTTAAATCATTTTTAAAAAAGCTAATTGAAAGCACAGAATATTTTAATAATTTAAAAGGACTTCCTGATTAATTTATAGGATTTATCTCCTTTCATTTTTGCTGTAAACCTTGCACAGGTGAGCTGTGCAAATTGCTCCACAAATTATTTCAGATTGCTCACAAATGTCTTTTTGTCTGGCAAAGTTTGACAAAGCTAACGATCAAATGGTTACCTTGGATCAGATATGGAACATGAGCAGCTTGCATTAAAAGTCATGTAATCTTTTTACACTGGTGATGTTGCAAAAGAAGTAGGATTTTACATATGCCCATTTTGAAGACCACTTAATGGGAAAATAGCTGGGTTTTGCACTCCAAGACTAACAACACACGTCTGGTCAGTGGAGGTTGCCAGTAAGTATTCTTGTTGCAGGATCAAATTTTTGTAAAAATAGACTAACATAGGCTGCAGTTTCAGATATCTTAGATATTTAGGCACAACATCAACTAAAGGAACTGACCACATCATCTTTGAAAATGGGGCAAATCTAAGAAGTCCTTAAGTCCTTGGAGTTGTCTCCCACAAAGGACATTCTCAGCTGCTGTTAAGACAGCTGCAAAAAGGAGCCTTGTGCTGGTGAAGTTCAGGACAAGGCCCAAGGGAGGAAAAGATGGAAGCTGTTGGGATATGTTCTCACGCCTGTGCTGGGGGCGCAGCAGTTGGACAGCGGTTGGAAAGGGGAAAGCAGAGCTGTTGTTTGCTGAGGCCGACCACAGCAGGGGAAGACATTTGGTACAGGCACTGGGAGGTCAGACCAATCCCTCTTTGTGCAGAGGATGTGGTGGGAGCAGGCAGCACCAGTAGGATTTCAAAGGGATTCATCAGGATCACTAATACATGGGAAGGGAGTAGGCAGGGAAGCTGGAGAAGCTCAAGGCAGTGGCAGGAGAAAGTGGCCAGGCTCATGTGCTCTCCACAAGCTGTTCTGCCACCACAGAGCACAGGGTGACACAGACCCCTTTTCTGCATAGGATGGCGATTCTTATGTTTGTATTTTCACACTTGTGGTGCCAGAATGAAACCCTACAGACCAGAAAAAAAAATAGTATCACAGCTTCACAAGAACTAATTGGAGCTGGAAACCACAGAAAACAGCCTAGATATTCAGCAATTTTCTGTGAGAGAGCCATTCAGTGAGGCTGGTTAGTTGTGCATGCAGAGGAACAGCAAAGCTGGCCTTGGCGGGAAGCTGCTCCTGCAGCAATCCCTTCCCACGTGCTGTAGGATTACTGGTATGGATGCCTCATTCACTCATAGGGGACCATCAGCAGCTCAGTTGTAGGAGACAACACAGGGTGAGCACTTTTCACTGCAAAAGAAGCCATGCTGCAAAATGGCTCTGGACTTGCCCTGGCTAAGACATGTCTTGAGCAGCTCAGGCACTGGCCAGAGAGAGACAATTATTATTCTTTGGTCCATTTATCTCCATGGATTACAGAGAGCAGGTGATTGAGACAGTTACATCCAGTTCAAGCCAGAACTACAACTGCATCATCCAAGCCAGACAAGGCAAAATTTTCTTTTTATGGGGTTGGCTTAAAAAATCCAACTTGACAGCAGTAAGGCAGTTGATAAATTATATTATCTCACTACTTTTTGTACTCCTCTGGATACAGTCATCCACTGTCTTGCCTTGTATTCTACCTGGCTGCCTTCATGCCCCATGTTTGTGCAGTACCCAGTCCTGTTATGTGATTAGGACTCCTCTGAACAACAGAAAAGCCAAGAAATAATAAGCTGTGTCAGAAACACAGCATTTTAGCAGGACAGAAATTACCAAACACTAGGAGTAACTTTTCTGTTATGTCACAGAGCTGAGATATCTACAGGCTGTGGGTGAACCTATATTAAGTATAAACTTCCTTGTTCCTGACTTTTGCCCTCTCCAGAAGTACATCATGATTAGTTCTCTGCAGATAGTTCAGAGGCCTTAAAACCACCTTTCAAAAGCTCCAGGTGACAGAACAGCAAGAGGAACGTTCACCCTTGCTATTACCTTGCCAGGTACAAAGGGACAGATGCTGCTGTTCAATCAGGTTTGTGGGACTCTCTTTGCCTCTCCCACTGCTGGGAGCCCTTCCACCCAGACTGGGTGTCAGAGCAAAGCAGACCTCTGGAGAGCACAGAAGGATTTTGATGCTTCACTTTACAGCTTTAATTTCTGTCTGAGCACTCAGGAGTCCCAGGCCAGCCTACAGCTTTTCTTGTGATTTAAGACGCGGTAATACACTTGTCATCCTTTGGGCTTAAATGCATCTCTGAAGTTATGCAACTGATCTTTTAACTTCTAAAGTCAACTGGGAGCTAAAATCTCACGAAGTATCCCATATCCATTTGAATAAAAGAGAAATTATGTATGCTTTCAAGTCTGCTTTTAGTTAGTACAGAATTTATCAGTTGGCCATATCTGTATTATTAATTTTTTTGTAGACAGACAAACTTCATTTTTTCCTTCTCAGAATGTACCAGTCTTTTTTCCATACTCATTCAGTAGCAGTTAGTAAGCTGGATGTTATCAGAAAGCTTAATATAACATAAGCATTGGAGCAGACCTGAAAAGTGCTTTATTCTTGGAAAAATGCTTCGATATTGAAGTCTGTGGTCAGACGTAAAGTCTGATCACAGTTAAAAAAATAAAGCGTAGAGTGAAATGAAACCCAAGAAAGAGTGGAAAACAGGGTTCTGGGAGGGGAAAATATCTTAACCTATGAATGTAAGTCACAGGAATGAGAGAAGAGATGGGAAAGAACTCTACCAAAAGCCTTGAAAAGGACAATGTTTTCCTTCCATTTTCACCCTGCACAAATCAATTTATTGCAGCTCGGTTGTTCCAGTGTTAGATTTGCCCTGGAACATTTCTGACCCTGCTGGGCTGCCAATTTCAGCATCATTTTGTCACACTCCTGCAGCAAACACATACACAGAGATTCAAAATGATTTCTCATACTGTGGAAACACCAAACAAACATTAAGAAAAAAGACTCAAGAGTAATGTAAGGCACAGGCTTCCTTCACCTAGCCCCTGACACCAACCGTACACTCCACCATAAATACGTTACCTATTTGAGAAGCACCAAGTTCCCTGGGTTTTTTTCCCCTGTGCTTGCTGGTAAGTCAGATAACTCACTCTTCCCTAGCTCTTGCCTCTAGTGTAAAACCTCAAGATTTTGCCTCCCTATGGTAGCAAGTGCCCAACAGGTTTGTGCAGTGGGGTACAGCCCAGCCAGGTGGCATAAATACTGCTCTAGTGCAGTGCCATAGGTGTTGAAGATAAAAAGCTTCATGTCCCTAAAATTTCAGCTTCAGCTCTCAGGATGCTCTGCCTACAGAGAAAAGTCACCCACAAAGTTACAGGGTTTTCATATTTTTTCTGGGAAAGCAGCCCAGGCTGTTTTCTGGCAGTAATGTTATGGCTGATGAAGTGTCTACAGGAAACAGCCAGAAACTCCCTCCAAACCCCAAATGGTCCTGCTGAAGCCTCAGTACCATTTCATTATGGGCACTAAGTGACATGGAAATCAAGAGGGAAGTTTCATCTAAGTCTCATCATAATTCAGTGATGTGGAACTTAAGTGTGCTTACAAAATTGACTTTGTTCTTTTGCCTTTGCAAAGTCCTTCTTCAATTTACTCACTTCCCCTCATTTTTCCCCTACATTTTCCATTTGCTGCTATGACCTCTTTTTCACCTTTTCATTTTCTCCCTGACCTCTCTACACAGTCTCACTGCAACTGCAGTTTCTATTACATTTGAAGAAATATACATTTCATACTGGTTTTGATGGAATAAATTCTGTATTGATTGAGACCTGTGGAAAACTGCATAAAAGAAAAAAGTTTTCAAAAAAATAGAGGAAGTAGGTTCCAGCTACGATCCTCTGCCCTGTGAGCACAGATTATACCCACCAGGAGGGATCCCTCATCGTCTTGCAGAGCTGCCTTTGCTTGTTAAATTGGATCTGAATTACTAGAATTCAGGGTGATTCTTAATATAAAAAAGTCCCCGCAAAGAAGTTGGCAAAGAACGAGGACATTATGTGGAAATTTGACGGCAGTATCTGATATAATGGATGAAAAATTGGTTTCTTCATAAACGTGGTACTGAACTAGAGGGAAAGTAATGTCATCTTTCCTGATTTCAACCTCCTACAGAGAAATTGTTCTGTGTTGCACATTATGGTCCTCTCATCCACTTCTCTTTAGAGCAAAGACAGCTTCCACAGGCAGAAGTGGAACCTTGGGAACATTTTGCGTAGGTATAGTGTTAAACATGTATCTCCTCATGTCTCCTGTCTTTTTCAAGGCATTGCAGAGGAACTGGAGATACATGGCTCTGTGGTTTGGACCAAGTTGTCTGGATCATGCACCCTGAAAGGTAAGCACTGTAACACTTAACTGGTAGATGCCTCCTTCTTTTCTGCATCTGGTCCAAATCCTTCGTTACAGTTTCAGTACTGGAAAAGTTGCTTCTAAGATTAAAATTTATCTCTTGCAGAAGTTCAGCCCTTAAAGAGTGGTGACATGCATTACCCTAATGCAGTGTCCTTTTTTTGGACACAGTTTCAAAGATGAATCATGCTCATGTGCAAAAGGTGAGAGACTCAATTTTCTCTTATCAGTCCTGTAAACAATACACCTTCACTGTGTCAAAAATAACCAATTAAAGGCTTAAAATAAAAATAGATCTTAAAATAGGCATTAGTCCTGCCCACGGTTCAGTGCTGATGCTATTTCAAAGGCCCAGGAGACTTGCCCTTCATGATTCTTGTGCCAAGCAGCAGGGAGATGGAGGCTTTAAACACAAAGGGGTAACCTTCGAAAGGGACAAAGCAGCTCTTGGCCATCGAAATGATCCTGCTGGCAGAGCCCATCAAGAATCTGCCTTTCATCCAGGGACTGCCTCATGGCAGCAGCCTACGGACAGCAGGGCCGGCATCCCCTCCTTTGGGCTGCAGTGCAGTTCCCTTGGGTCAAATCCATTCTCCTTTCACTGCTACAAAGCAACACAGCCACAATGGTGATAGTGCTTGGTGGTTCACTCCTCTCCTGAAGATGAGACATCTGGGACTAAGTCATCCACACTAGAAATTCTGGGAAATGTTTTGGGTGTTTGGATTCAAGAATGGCAGCATTATCTCCGGTGTGAGGATAAAATAAACCAAGACAAATGAAACCCCTGTGAAGCCACAGAAGCAGGTGTATGCATGAAGGTGTGGTACAACCTACAGTCACTTGTCACATGGATTTTACGTATCTCCCATTTTGTACAGGAGATGGGCACTAAACTGCTCAACACTGCCAAGGCTGAAGCCATTCTGAACATGTTCCTGGCTTCAGAGGAACTGCATTAAAAACTCAGGTGTTAACAGAGCAACTCATACAAAAAGATGAGATGGGACAAGAAGATTCACACTCTTGAACTCAGGAACTCAGTCTGCCTAAATTCCCTAAGCTGCCTCTCCATCTTAGGTGACTGTGGACCTATATGAAGCAGAGCTTGTGGCTTTGAGACACACAAAAAATGAGACAAAAGAAGCTTCTGACAGACAGAGAAAGTGCAGAGGACACAGAGGACGAAGGAAGAGTATAAGGAAGTGGCTTGAGAAGATGTGGGAATTTTTGAGAGACTGCAGTGATCTGAAAAAGCTACAAGCTGTACAAGTGGGACCTGAACATCACAGAGGACTCCAGCCAGAGTTAAAAGGATACATTTAGGAAATGGTGGGAGCAGATACTTATAAACTGTATTATGTCCAAACGTCTCATGTTAGCTCAAGTAAAGAGGTAAATGCAAAAGTTAAGAGTAGGTCAGGCACAACTGGTTTTATTCACAAAGCAAGTTTTGCCTGAATATACCAACTAGAATGCTAGAGCTACATGTTTATTTGGAATATAAACTAAAAACTTCTCTTCTGACTAGCACGAGCTGAGGCCTTTTCAGAAACGAGCACTCCAAATATTCCACACTGCCACATTTGCCAAAGATGCAATATATTATAAAGCAAAGATCAAAGTAATTTTCCCAAGAGAAGTTTTCTCTGCCTCTCCTTTAGGTCTGAATTCATCTGCCAAATCATTGTTTCTATTACATTGTAATTCTATTACAGCTTCCTTCTGCTATCATAGAATCACAGAATCACATCGTGTTTCTGACAGCATTGTCCAAAAACTTCTTGAATGCTGTCAGGGTTCATGCTGTGACCATCTCTCTGGGGAGCCTGTACCACTGCCCAACCACCCTCTGGGTGAAGAACCTTTTCCTGATCTGTGAACAGAGTTTGGCTTGTGAACTTGGTGTGGTGGGTTGACCTCTCAGGAAGCAGGGCTTCACCATGTGGAGTGGCTGCTCTGGAAGGCAAACTGTAAATAACAAA
>VYZT01059530.1:0-21325 GCA_013400735.1 Pomatostomus ruficeps | reverse complement strand
TTTATACAAGGTCTCATTACTCTGGCCACTCCCAAGAAACATCCCTTCTCAACAAAGGGTGTTATCCAGCACAAAAAGATATTGACTGTGAAAGCCAGTTACACCTAGCAAACAATGTTTCCTGCTGCCCTCATCATTGCCCTGCCTTTTGAACTGATGCATGTGTTGGCTAAATAGGGATTTGATATGAAGTGGAGATAAGGGAGGTGGCTGACACAGATGAAATAAGAAGGAAAAGGACACAAAAATTAAAAAAATGTGTGAATGCACACATCGTGAGTTAATAGTTATAAATCTATGCATTGAACTCCATGTGTTCAAAGGTGATGAAAAAATACTTTAAATATTTTTCAGCTTCCCTATAGAGTTATGCTTTTCTTATGTCAAACCTTTATCTATAGCTCTATGGAGGAAAGAAGCATTTGCAATGTTAAAACAACCCCTTTCACTTTAGATTTAAAACAGGATGACAGAAATATAAACATTGTATTAACCCATATTGATTTCACTTTTCTTTTGGAGGCAGAGGAACAAAAGTAATAAGAAATCCTGCATTCAGTTTCAAAGCTAGTCCCTTCATGCTTATTCTGAAAGTTTAGTCTTTTATGTGAAAAAGTGCCTGCTGACATTATTGAGTACATAAGTCAATGACAAATTTTCCACTGAATTAAATAGAGCCACAATTTCATCTCAAGATATCAAACCAGATTTTTATGTATGTGCTCATTTGCTTTTTGTTTAAATATAAATTGAAAGCTTAAGAACTGCATGGTAAATTATATATTTTCTAGATTATGCTGAGGAGCAGATCAGTGATTACAATTTGGCATTACAATTAAACAGGAAGAAACCAAGCTGGTTAGTCCCTTCCTGGGATATTTTGGATCTTCCTCTGAAATGTATTTTCTCTATGACAGTTCACTTACTCTGCTCTAGATTTTGTCCTAGGTCTATTCTGCATAATTTGCAATAAATGCAGTAAATTTACAGATAATGATTGTTTCTGTAAAAACGCCATGTTAAGATACAGGTGGGACTGAATTCAGTGCAATGGCTGTTGTTTGCAGCATTCTTAGCAGAGGGCTGGGTTGGTGGAAAGTCAAAGCACTGCAATTTGTTCACGCCCAGTCTGGCAAAAAATGAGCATAATTTGTCATTTGAGAACTAGCATGCAAGCAAAAGAATGCTTTTATGTGACAGACAGGTCTGCACAGGTGTTGGGATCCAACTGACAGCTACAATATAGGCTAGGCAGGTACTTCCTTTGGGGAAAGAGAAACACAAACATTTTACCTCATCATATCTGTATTCTGTCTGGGAGTCCTACCTGCCCCTTCCTGTCATCTGAGGTGGCTGAGCCAGCACCTTTCACCCACCCTGCACGTGTCACATAAAGTTGTCTCAGCACTTAGCTGAGATGTGCATTGCACCTCTAAACTTGCCCAAGTGGGCTCCAACAGCACAGCTGTCACAGAATACACCCCAATATAGGCTGTACCAGCTCACCCGCACACAGCCAGCTGGCCAATATCACAGTTCAGCTGCTTTGGCTGATACTTGGATTGAATTGATTATTAGTTGTTGAAATAAATTTTACTTGCTTAGAAGCACTGTGTGAGTTGCAATCCAACAGCTTTGTAGATGTACCGTGGAAGAACCTCAAGTAGCCTATGTTAGGCAACTGTTAGAAAGAATTTGCCTCCTTGCTTGCTTAGAGCCTTCTTGGGAAACATTTCAATCAGAATCTTGGTCCAGAAACGCCATGGTAGTCACAGGTACTGATGAATACCAAAGATTCACTAAAGCATGTTCTTAGTGTTGCCACAATGATGCATTCTGTTACTGAAATGTTGATTCTGCTCCAGTTTTCTATCTTAGCCACAAACGTTACAACTCACTGTTAAGTAGTAATAATACAGTCATTATAATGGCTAAGCTGGCTATGTGTGTTAGAAGATGATAAGTGCTATGATAAAATAATAAGAAAATTCTACAAATTCAGGATTATGGAGATTGTATTATTGCTGTAAAGGCAGAGATAGCTATTGTGAAAGATAAGGATGAATCTCTGAGGGTATATTCTATCTAATCAAAACATATCCCACATGAAAAAGTAACAAAAGCAATAAAGTGATAAAAGCAGCATTAAGATATATAAAGATGTGATATGCAAAGAACCTCTTTACAAGGAAGGTTTCCAGTTCTGAAAGACAATTATGACTCCGAGTTCATTAACAAACACTTGGGAGCACTGGCTACAGCCTGTATCTTTGTTTTCCCACTGGAATAACCAAAATAATTAATGGCAAAAATGTGAAAAGATGGACTAAGAACTTGGTATTAGTTTATGAGACATATTCTTTACCTTTAAGCTAATTAAATTGAAAATAAGAAAAAGCTCTTCTGATCCTCAACAGTTGAACATTTTCTCTTTTATGTTATTTGGAGACTGTTTAACAATATAGATAACAGAGGGGACTAGAAGAATGGTGGCTTAATTTGTTTACTTCCTTTGCTGAAGAACTGGTTTTTAAGACCTTCAGAATTTAGATCTTTACAGAGCTCTAAGAAGCCAAAATAATTATTTTTATATCTATCTATATATCTCTTTTCTGTCATTCTGTTTATGCTTCAGAGTTTGGACAAAATTAGGAAAAACTCTGATTTAGATTTTTAAAATAAGTAAAACCCATCAACTCCTTAAGGTTCTGCAGTTTTAAAACACACTGCTTTTGCCTGTTCCTTCCAGTATCAGTAGTTATTTTTCCATGGTTCATAAATTTCCAGTAAACCTCAGAGAAATATTCCAAGACCACAGGTAATGCTTGTTAAACTAAACCCAGCCCATAATGATTATTAATTATTTTAAGTGCTTCCTCCTTAGGTTTCTTTTCCACTATTGGCAGACTGGGTTTGAGAAAAGCCAGCTAGCTGAATACCAAGGAACATTTGCAACTTAAAACCTGGTAAAACATTAGAGTTATTTCAGATATAAACTGCAATGTCAGTCTCTTTTCCTTCATGAGTTTGTCTGTGGCTTCCCACATTAGATCTGATTTAAGGATCTGACACAAAGTCCCCTAAGTCAGCAGGTTCCCCATGGACTTTGGGAGACTTTGGACTATGCCATCAAATTCTCCACCTGTTCTTACATCTGTGGATATTGCAATGGGTAGAAGCCATCTTCTCAGAACCTGTTGCTCGTGGAAAGCGCGTGAAGTTTTGCTAAAGCCTTCTTTCCATACCTACATGCAAACCTGTGGTTTAAATTTGTGTCTTTTTCTGGACATCCCATTCAAGTCCCAGAGCTGAGAGCAATGTCCTTACTCACACAATGCACCTAAGTGTCACACCTCAGCACCCCACTTGAAAAAGGGCTTATATAGCCAAAACTTGTCTTTTTCTTTCCCCTCCACACTGTAATCAGTTGTTCTGATGAAAGGCTTTAGCTTTACTTAAAAACATTGCACAGAGATGCCACTACTCGGCCTCTGAACTTGCCCTCTTCCTTAGTCACCGTGTCTTAGTTTTGACTGGAATGACTTTGGCCGCCCTTGGATTGTATCTGCGGAGTGAGCTGCTGAGAAACCGCCCTTCCCTAGGAGCAGGTTCTGCTCTGAACTCTGCGCCATTGCATTCTCTTTTGTTCCTTTTTCCGTCCTTCTTTTCAACTTCCTTCCTAGATCTTTTTCAATAGGAAAGCTGCCTGGGGACCTGCACTAAATAGAGATGTGAAGGATCAGTGTTTCCCTCCCCTGCTAGCTGCTGCTGGGCCCTGGGATATGATATGCAAATCTAGTAAGGGGTGTGCTCTCCCTCCTTCCTTCCTTCCTTCTTGTTTGGGGACAGGATTTTCCCTTCTCCTTATCTGACAGCTTTTAACTTGCATTTCACTTGTATCCTTTAATTAGCACATTGCTTCTAGCTTAGCTGGCTTTTTCCTGTTTACAGCATCTCCACAATTGCTACTCAACTCTATCATACACTTCGTGAGAAGTACTCATTGCAAATATGTATGTTACTAGGCTCATCAATTCTAGTTCACTGGGAGCTTGGAGTATGAATTCTGTAGTACATATGAATAATGCAAAGGGTAACATAGTACTGAAAGTGACTTCCTAAATGGCCTTCCTTTTTACTGTGTTTTGGGGTACTGCCGTACCTGAGTTAGTATTTCCAAGAAAGAGAGTAAAGTCCAAATACATCAGATGAAAAGACATACCAATTAACTGTATAAAGAAAATGAAATTAATCATTTTGTGAAGAAGACTAAGTGGCAGTGTGAAGACACAGCTTCTTAAAGGCATAATTTGGCTCATGTTGCTCCTCATGAGGAAGTGGAGAGGGGTTGCGATGTACTCCATTAGAAGTCTGCAGATAGGAGCATAACAGAGAAGTGGAAGGAAAGAACAAGAATTATGGTAACGCTTTCCTCTTGAGAGCAGTGTGTCCACATAGCCAGGCCTGATGTGCAGTATGAAATTTCTTTGTGATAAAGGAGCATTTGCAACGTTAGTTGGTGTGGGGCTCAAAATGTTCACACTTAACAAGTTACAGTGTTAAGCCATGGACATGTGAAATACCTTGTGTAGCGAATTTTAAAATACTTTTGGATGGAAGATTATGTACAAATGGTAGATGGTTTTATACTTCTTAAATGATACATCAAGGTTTTGGAGAGGTCCTAATAAAGTCTCTATATTCTTTATGTATAAGCTAGCATCTCAGAAAGGCAGAATTAATCTGAAAGTAAATTTGATCTGTGATTATGTAAGTTCATAAATACTTTACTTACATAAAATTTCCAGAAATACATTCAAAATGTGAAGTGCCTTTCCACTGTGTAATACTATTGCACAGATCATAGTAAAGTGAATAAAAGCTCAGTGTATGTCCTAAGGAAGACAAAGAATTTAACTCGTTACTTCTATGTGGACACACAGTCCTGAGAATTTTTCTCTCTCTCACGAATCATGTAGGAAACAAAGATAAACTAGAATATTTTTATTTTTTCTAATCTTATGTTTTGCTAACTGAAGCTGTAAGGCTTCAGCCAATCACGCTGGGGGGTGGTTAACCACTGTCCAATCATTATTGACCTCTTGATCTCTATAAAAGATGAAATCAAAACAATAAAACACTCTTCTGCTTCTGCTCTTGACACCTGTGGTTCTTCTTGCTCCTCATTGCTGCAACAGTGACACTTCTACAACTCAGTGTGAGTTGTATATATCAATATCAGTGGGAGAATACGAAACTGTCACTGCAGTGTTGAACTGTGGCTGCCATACAGTGCTGTCATGGCTTAGGAATGGTATTTACCAGTTTAGTGCTCTCACTAAAATGATGCCACTGCTCACTCCCCCTCCACTGGAAAGCACAAAAGGCAAAGGCTTAAGGTAAGAACGATTTACTGGAAACAGCAATGAGATAAAAAAAATAAACAGTAACAGTAACTGTATTAAGAACAGAAATTGNCTGTCATGGCTTAGGAATGGTATTTACCAGTTTAGTGCTCTCACTAAAATGATGCCACTGCTCACTCCCCCTCCACTGGAAAGCACAAAAGGCAAAGGCTTAAGGTAAGAACGATTTACTGGAAACAGCAATGAGATAAAAAAAATAAACAGTAACAGTAACTGTATTAAGAACAGAAATTGTAAGACAAAGAAACCATTTACATGTAAAATAAAACAATACCGGACCATTTTGCCCACCATGCTTTCTCCCACTGAAAGGAACGCCCTTCTTCTTGAGAGAGTCCCTCCACCAGCCCTGGCAATGATGTGAGGTGGTATCCAATAACATTAAGGTCAGGGCCAAAATTAGGACAAGTGCTGTGAGAGATCCTGGGTTTAGGAACTGTGTTGTAGCCATGAATGCCAAAAGAAAGAATTGAGGCTTATCGACTGAGATAGGCTTTTGTTAGACCATCTGATATAACTGAAAAAAGATCAAAAGTTTACCTGTTATTTCCTCTGACATCAATCACTCTTATGAAAGATACTTTTATCATACAAACCTTTTCTGATATATTTGTCTTTCTAAGTGTAAAGGACATATATTCTTATGTCAAACGTGCACTTTTTAATATTGGTTACTTGAGACATTGTATGTGACAAAGGTAAAGAAAATAAGAAATGAGCTTTGATGAATGTAAAGCAGAGTTTAACCCAGGTAGACTTTACAAGGCAGTGCTTATTAGAAAGCACAGCTCTCTAATGAGCAGAGATTGCAGTGTAGTGGCTAGAATTGTACTAGACAGTGACATGAAGAAGCCCACTGTAAGGTTTAAACTGAAGTATACAGATTTAATTTTGAGGCAGTAATCAAAGATGGAAAAGAGGTTAAAGTGGGTTTTTTCTCATTCTGAAAATCATAATACTTGGTGTGATAATCCAGTCTTTCTTTTTGTGAAACACAGACTGCAACATTTTGATTTCTTTCATTAAAACCAATTATTTAAGGCTAAATTAAAACATTATTTTTTTGAAAGGTACATGCGCTGGATTTAAGAGTGCAAATACAGGAGAATTTATCCATGTTCCTCAAAATTTTTTCAGAACTGCCTCTTCTAACTTGATTATCCACTTGGTAGATCCT
Organism: Pomatostomus ruficeps; assembly: GCA_013400735.1. Lineage (NCBI taxonomy): Eukaryota > Metazoa > Chordata > Aves > Passeriformes > Timaliidae > Pomatostomus > Pomatostomus ruficeps. The sequence continues at coordinate 14,722 of VYZT01059530.1, read as the reverse complement.
GCTGCATCTTTTCCCCAAAGGCTAAGATTTTTGGCAAAATAGATTGCGACCAATTCCTTTCAACTTTTCTGTTTCTCATGTGCTTAGAATTTCTTAGCCCAGTGATATTTAATTGTTTCAACCTGCACTTGCAATTCCATCTCTGAACTCTGATATACTTCTAACCCCCAGATGTTAGTCTTGTGCTCCACGTGCCTTGAGCAGCCCACACCTTTGTGCGCCAGACCTTTGTGCAGTGCCAACTAAATGTGAGACAGAAAAATCGGAAGATGTTGGATTTCAAGTGTGCTGTGTGTACTGTAGCTTGACACAGATTGCCGGCTGGACTTCCATTAATTTTGGTACTTTCTCATACATGAAATGTTAACTGAAAAATGTTATCATATGAGTTTTTGGCTTTTTATGGACAGAATGAAGGACCTGAAATCTGAAGACTTCACAGCTCAGCAGAGTGTCATATTTGCTTGCTGAATGAGAGTCAGATTTGCAGATTCACCTCCTATTTCCTAACAAAATTAATTTGAGGCTTTAAATTTAACCATAACAAACAGATTAAAAGTTCTAATAGATAAGAATAACTAGATCATCATTGAAAGCTTTGAGAAAGAAATGTGTCAATGAGGCAATTGAAATAAGGAATGATCATGTGGTTCCTGATGGTTGAGAGCAATGACAGCAAAATATAACAAAACCAGAAAAATCTGAAAAGAAGTTTTGCTCTGAATTTTGAAAGCTGAGGATCTGTTTTCAATCTGCCAGGAGGAAAGATAGAAACCAATAGTGCAAAAATGTAAAACATCATTTCAATTATATACCGTTAGTGTATCTCAGCTCCACAAATGTGGAAGATCATCTCTAGCAGTGTAGGCATGAGATGTATCTTATATGGGAAGGGAAAATAGCAGTGGTTGTGTCCTTGCTTTACTAAGCAGTCAGGAATGACCTGTGATAGCAACAGAGATGTCAGGTTTGTAGAGTTTGGCTATGATACATTTTAGTTTGAGTAAATGTAACTGGGCAAGAGAAGAGCACTGAACACTAGGGAGCATAGAGGACAGTGATTTTTCTTAGTTTGTCAACATATAGAATAGTTACAGTTCTTTTGTCTTTCTCAAGCACCCATCTATTATCGCCCCTTAGCAACAAAAATGGGGAAAAATTCCTAAGACAGAGAGACAAACAAAAAAAAAGAAAGGAAAAGAATCCCAAACCCCAACAATCTGTTTGCTCATTAATGACAATGTTTTGTGATTATATTTCTGTGATGTTATTAAGGCCAAGGGAATTCCTGAATTCAGTTGGTTTTGAGCAACTAAAATTACAACAAGTATTCAGGACCTCTTTTGAGAAAACTTTTTCTTCACATGAACCACTGAGAATTTCTTTAAGCATGTAGTATTTGTTATTTATACTTTTTCTTTTCCTCTTAGATGAAAGTATAATTGAGTTAAAACAATCTTTCACGGAGAAGTACTTCATTAACAATAAGCATAACTATAGTAATTTTATCTGTCACTCATGATGCTGCTACCTTGTAAAGCTACATTTAAAAAAACTTGCTGTTTTCTTCCTTGGAATAATTGGAAATCAGAGTTGGTTAAGCAACATTACAGAAGGTCATGTTTCTTACAAATAAAAAAAATAGAAGCTAGAATTAACCAAAATAGTTGAAGAAAGACCTAATCTTTTTCATGTAGAAACACGTTTTTACATAACAGTGTTTGAGAAATTGTCATCTGTCTGTCAACCAGACGAGACAGTCTAATCAAAGTCAGTTAATTCTGGTTAACAGTTCAGATATGTTTGAAACACTGATGTTTAGCTTGTTTGGGTTTATGTCACATGAACAGATTTTACATTCCAAGGGGTTTGACTGTAGCTTGACTCTGGGCTTATTCACTGAAAAAAACAGGGTGTGACATTAGGACACGTTGTAGGAAACAAGAACAAAGGGCCTGAGCTTTTTGTTGTTGTTGCATCACATTCTTATGAAATGGTATTGTAAGCCTCACAGGACAGGGAGAAAACAAAGAAAACTGGGATACAGAGCTGTAGAGTTGGATAAAACAATTTCTATTAAATGCAGAGCTCTGGGTCACAGAGAGGGTAAGTGTTTTGACCAAAGCCACAGAGGAAGTATGTTGCAAGTCAAAGGCTGGAAAATTGGTGCTCATGTTCTCAGTTGTTTTTCTGCCAGAATTAGTGGACATTGCAGGCAAATAACACCTTTTTTTCTCACTCACTGTCTTTATCACTCTCTTCCTATAATTGCTATATTTTGTTTTATCTTCTTATGTGACACTGCAAAAAAAAAAAATCCAGGAAGGCAGTGGATGCTGTATTTTTTACTGATGTGCCACAGTTTCTGCAAACCCTATTAGTATGTTATGTATTCCACATTTGGCACTACTAGAATAATGATTTTTGACTAAGTGTATAGCCCAGGGACTGTCCTAATTTGCATTGTTACAATTTTAACTAATGCAATAATATCCCTGCAGGTCATTTGCAACCTGCGTAATCTATTTGCTGAAGGAATGTCATGTAAATTAGAATTGTGAGAAGATGATTGTAAATTATTAAGTTAGCATGTCTTAAGAAGTTACCGCCCTTGAGCTGAAATACAGTGACTGATTGTTGTATGCCTCTCTTTAATGACAGGTAAACTCTAGATAATTTAATGCTAATATAAGTCACTATGTAGTGCCTGATTGTCTGACCATACCTTAAAATCTATTATTTTAGATACTTAGATTTATTGGTTTTTTCATGCTGAAGTCTGAAGTTGCTCACAAGCTATCTAAAGCTTATTTATCTGACAGAGTCAGTATGAGGTCACACACTTCAGAAAATGATATTTCAGAAAATGAATTCTGTTCAGGGCTGTGTGTGTGGTGTTGGAGGCTGCTGCTGGTTTTAGATTCTGTTTCAGTGCAGGTGCGTGGCAGCCCACCAGCCAGAATGGTTTCTCTGGCACGGGAATTGAGCACTCTGTCCTTGGGTACAGAGTGGCCTCTGTATCCTCTCTATTGCCTTTGACTTTGCTGTATTTACTGAAGTAAACACTGTTAGATGTTGACATCTTTGTATTCAGTAACTAATGTGGACTTTTCTTGAAAGTGTCTTAAGTGTTGCCATTCCCTACTAAATGTCTCTATATAGATATAATTTTGGCACATTTTGGAAGGAAGGGCAAGGCATGAGCCAGAATGATCACTTAGGAATCCTTTATTCAGTCTAGTCTTACATATTGTTGACACAGGCACAATGTTTTCGTAGCTGTCAGTGAAGTTCTTCATAGCCATAGAGGTATCTTCAGGAAAAGGAGATTTTCAGAATGAGACAATAAACAGATATGTGCTATTGGGGGAGCTTTTGGGATGAGACGGGCTTTCAGAATACAGAGTGCAGACTGATAGTCGGGAAGTGCTCAGATCCTGCAATGAGTGCTACCAAAGTAGGGCGCCAGCTAGACAGTTTAAAAACCTAGACAGAGATTGTATCAGGCGTATTTTTAGAAAATAATTATGCACATTCTTTTGAATATGTAGAATGATGGTGAAAATTGTATCATTCATCAGGCATGTTAGTTTAAAAAACCAAGAGATGCTGTTAGAGCCTGAGAACAGAGACATCGTATCTTTGTGAGAGATTCACAGACGCTTGGTTTCCTTCATCCACCCACACAGTCTGAGATAAGCATAAGAAGAGTGTTCTACTTCATGAAGTGAAGTTAACTGACTTGAAAAGCTGTCTTGGAGGTCAAGAACTTCTGTGATAAATCTTCTACATTTTTATTTGATCAATTTGCTGATGTTTCCATATAAGAGCTGGTTGGTTTTATGTTTTCATGTTCCAGAGCAGAGAATCCACATTTTCACAAATATACTGCTGAACAGCAAAAAAGAATGCTATCAATGAAACTGCTGTCAGTACCAATTAATGTACTTATTGCCATTTTCTTTCTTGTGATAATGTTTCTAACCTTAACAGAGATTCCTGTTAAAAAGAAACGAGAGTGAATCTCAGACAAAAAGAATCAGGGAATGAGTTTGACTTAGGTAGAATATTTAACATTACAAAAAAAGCAAGCAACTTCCTCCCAAATTATATTACATTTTTGTCGCTGTCTTATGGATCCTTCACTGTTACAAATTGTATCAGTACCACGTGAAATCTTCTTGAACCATGCTGATATGCACAGCTGAGGAACTGGTCCAGTATTACAAGCACGTATTGGGTCTCAGAAGTTGGATGGTCCTAATTGTTACGAGCATTGTCACATTAGCACAGGCATCTTCTCATTGTTTGTTCACTTGAGAAATCAAATTAGCTCAATAGTATGATATGCAAACTGTTTAGCATCATTATTAGAAACATTTATTGTAGTTTTAGAATAATGTCTTTATTTGTGATGTTGGGTGTGCTTTGTAGTGATGTGACTGGTTGAGCTCCAAGTGCCTGACTCATGCCAATTTAGAATGAGACTTCATTCAAAAAAAATCTTACAATTAGGAAATTCCTGGAAAATAATTCAAAAAACTCCCCAAATCTCATAAAGGCTATTAAGTTAAATGTGCTTGAATTGTATGAGACTGGCATTTCTATATAATACTCAGATTTTGCAAGACGGCATTTACTGACAAACCATCAGTTAAATCTAGTTTACAGATTATCCTTAGTGTTCCTGTGAAGGATCTTCTCCTCTCATTTGGCTGAGCCACAGCTGCTTTCGATCTCCAGAAGAGATCTTGTCTGGGTAAAATGTAGTTCAGGTACCCTGTTCTATCTAACACTAACCACTGTACTTCGGTTAAAATCTTACTTGCTTGAGAACAAAGTGTTTGGTCTGCTAATCGAAATGTTTTTGCACTCCTATATTCATGGCATCTACAGAGTTGCTTTCAACTCTCTTGAAGGAAAACAAAAAGAGTTCTTGAAAGCAGCATGAATCATGCAAGAATTTGCATTTTTCTTTTACTTGATGTTGTTATTGAGGCTTATGGACTCATCCTAGAAGAGAAAACTGGTATTTCCAGTGGGACTATGATTTGTATGACAAGAATTATCTTTTTTTCATGAAAAAGCCTTGCATTTTTTGCATTATTCACAGAAGGCTATATGCAGTGTGCTTACCTGTAAAAGCATATATGAAGGCTTCAGAGAACCAGAAACTTGTTTTAATTATTTTTGAGATGTGATGTAAACTTGAGAGAATGGGTGTATGATTTGAAACCAAAATCTTTCTCACAGTTTTTAAAAAAGTTCCATATGGATTTGAATTAAGACTCTCTAGTTGGGGCCTTCTGTGAAAACAGAAGGAAATAAGTTGCCATTCATCCCAACCTGTTCCTCCTAAAGTGGAAAATAGCACAGATTTCATTGTGCACTTTCAATGACTCCAAGAAAAACAGTTCATAGTATTTGTCCACTGAAAATGAACAGCAGTGAATGTTTTCCTAGATACATACATTATTTTCCCACATGCATTATTTTCCTACATACATTTATATATGCCATTTATATGTGTTTTGATTCTCTCAGGAAAAACCCCACTTTTTTTCCTTTCCTAAAATTCATTATAGATAGCTTGTATTGGAGCCAGAAACTGCACATACTTTCAATATACAGAAATGAGTATAATTTTGGAAAATACACTATTGATGACAAATTGTTTTTCTTCTGTCACAGCAAAAGTTTGCCTGTTGAGGGCTATTTCCTCATGGAAGTAGGGGACAGGGGAAGACAGCCTTTTAGATCTTTTCACCTTTTCTTCTTTCATTGAAAGAAAATCATTTAAATTCTTCCAGAATCTGGTTTTCTTGTCACACCTGTTTTGAAGGCATCTGTTTACTTACTAGTTTTCCACTAAAGCTGCTTTCTGCAGGTTTTTGTTTGGAGTCTTCCTCTGTGATGGAGTGTGGGGAGGAAGAACAGAAAGCATTTGCTGTCAGGCTGTAATAATTATGTTTCTGTTCTGATTAATGTCTTAAGTACTGTAATCTTTTACATAGCAGTATTTTGCCATGGCCTGGTTCACTGGAGAAAGCAACTCATGTAAATTGGCCCTGTGCGCAACCAACGTGGTGGGGCTTGCGGCAGGGGCAGGCTGGACCCCGCTGGTGCCTGCTGGACACTGACAAGATTCTGTCATGTTTTTGTTCTGACAGCTTCAGGGCTTCCTGGTGACTGTCCTGGAAAGGGCCCTTTCTGGGGAGCCCCCACTCTGGGGGACAAGTAACTTCCTCAGCTCACTAGGAGACAAAAGCCAACTCAGACCTTCTTAGACCCCAAGTAAGAAGTGTTTGGAAAGTGTGAATGCTAACAGGGCACACAAAAAAAGGCACACCAGCCCCATTGGGTTTAGTGTTGAATTTGGAGCCTGACAACTTTAGTGCTGGGTGTATTTTCTGGGTGCCTTCCCAGCCTGGGACAGTCGTGCACCCCCAAGGGTGTAGACATGGCAGCCCCCCCTGCTGCCACTTGCTCCCCTTGCCTGTCAGGGCCCAGGAAAGCTGTTCCCTATAGGAGCTGCTCCCTCGCTGTCGGTGCCGTGGGTGTTGAGAGGCAACATCATCCCGCCAAGGCAGGCTGCAGTGGAGGTGTGGTGAACCAGCCACAGCCGGGGGACAAGGTGGGCTGTGCGGCCTCTTTGTGCTCTGCCAGATCACAGAATCACAAACCAGTTAATGTTGGAAGGGACCTCTGGAGATCATCCAGACCAACCCCCCTGCCAAGGCAGTGTCACCCAGAGCAGGTTGTGCAGGAACACATCTGGGTGAGTTTTGAATGTCTCCAGAGAGGGAGATTCCATGGTCTCTCTGAAAAGCTTGTTCCAGTGCCCTGCCACCCTCAGTGTAAAGAAGTCCTTCCTCATGTTGGGGTGAAACTTCTTGTGTTTTAGTTAACATTGCTCCTCATCCTCTCACTGGGCACCACTGAAGACAGTCTGGCACCATCCACTTGGCACCCACCTTTGAGATATTTATATGCATTAATGAGATCCCCTCTCAGACTTTTCTTCTCTAGATTAAACAGAGCCAGCTCCTGCAGTTGTTTCAGACCCGTCATCATCTTTGTGGCCCTCCTCTGGACCTTCTCCAGCAGCTTGTTGTCTTGTGCTCTTTGGTTGCTCTTGTCCCCAATACTTCAGGGGTCTCCCTTCCTGGTTTGTGGCTGAGGTTTTAAAAGCACTCTACAGCTTTATAGGTTTTGGCTGCTGAGGAGATCTCTTTCCCTCCTGGTTGTGTTGCCCCCTTTTGTGTTTTCTGTTTGATGAGTTTGCCATGTAATGGCAGGTAATGGTCATGCAGTAATCTGCATAAGTGGAGAAAGGCAAATGCAGGCTGAAAATGTACCAGAGAAGTGTGTTGAAGCTACTGTCTGATTTCACAGCCTCACACAGCCAAGACAGAAGACATGAAATAATACATGGCCCCTTAACTGGCATAACATGAATAATGCTGTGCCTGCAGCTGTACTACAGCACTGCACCATCAACATGTGCCACAGGGAAGTGTAAAGCCAGGAATCCTATTTCAGTTGTGGATTTTATGCTTTTGTTATTTTCCAAATAACATTAAGGGGTTTTTTTCTTTCTAACTGTAAAACTTTTGGATACAGTCAAAGACTTAAACAAAATTCCTTTGTATGCGAAACTGCTGCTGAGGTGCTTTTTGTCCTTGGTGTTGTATTCAATATATTTATGATTAATTTCTACATTTCCATTCTTCACAAGGCTGTTGTAACGCTTAACTGATTAATGTCTACACATTTCCTGATGTCCTTGAGCAAATAGAAGTATAAAGCTACATGTATATAGACAAAAAATAGTATTTCAGGTCTTCTGAACTCTGATTTCTACCTGTAGTCACAAAACTGAATTGTCAAAGCAGGAAAGAAGCTTTATGAGAAGCTGCAATGAGGAAAGGATATCCAAAAGCATTATTTTTTTCTTTTCTCCCTATGATGGAATGCTCCATTATTTTACTTCCTGAATCTGAGGCACGAAAAATAACAAAAATAGTTATTCCAATAATAAGATGATACGGGGAAAAGAAAAGAAAATTTTGTTCCCAAAATAATAATTCTCATCATGGTCTGGGTGACAATTTCTGTGTGGGGTAAAAAATAAAGAATCAATATTTTCTGAGGTTCATTGTTCCATTAATTGCTCCTGTATTAGGGCAGGACTTCTTCCATCTTGTCTTTGTGATTGTGATTTACATTTAGCATTTATGTTGCAATGTAATGTAATAAACTACAGGAAGCCAAAAATATTAATTTTTAAGTCAGCATACATGTCTGCAGACTCAGTAACAGTCACAATTTTAGTATTCAAGTGTGAATTTTTACTACCTAGTTCATGGTTAGCTCATAGAGTTCAGAAATAGCAACAAGGACGAAAGCCTTGAGCTGATTTTAAATGAATTTTGACAGATTTATAATCTGCTATCAGGGATTCTGAAAGTAAAGACAAAAGCTGCTTTTGGAGGGTAAATGATTTCTTGAAAATTATTTGCTTGTTGAAATGAAGGGAATGAACAGGCTCAGATGTTTATTGATTTAAATATGTAGTATTTTTATTTGTGAATTATTTTGAAATTGATAATATCTAAGCTCAGTTATTGTGCAATTAGTTACTATAGATACTTGGTTTGCAAAATCTGTGGCTTTATGGCTTCTGCCATAAACCATATTGTTAAATAACATCTCTTTTTTTAGACAAACACATGAAGTGGCGTGGAAGTATGTTCATAGTCATACACACAGATCTCCAGAGAGAAGTCTGAACAAGTAAATATCAGTGAGCTTTATTTTGCAATCATTTTATGTGTCTTGGAATAGTTGTGTCAGATTTGTATAAATAAAGCTTTTTAAATAATGGCTTTTATGTAGAAGTTCAGTCTTTTTTATTTTGTTTTGACTTAAACATCCTTGCTTCTATCTTCCCACATGCTGGTACTGATGCAGCTCTCCTAAAGCCTGATCAACTTTCCTGAACTTTGCTGTTGCTATCCAGTCTTAGGGAAGTATTGTGGTACAGATCATCTTTTAGTTATCAAGACCAAGTGTTCTTCACTTGATTTCTCACTTTATGTTTCCACTGCTAAAAGACTTCTGCATTAATTTCATTAAGTATTGTCAAGTACCACTTAGTGACATATTTATTAATAAGCAGTATATAAAAAAGTCAGCCTGCACAGTTGTAATTGTCTTCTTCCCATCTCATGCGCAGATCCTGGGATTTGTGCTGGCTCTTCTGCCTTGGGAATCCTCCCATTGGCCAGATTCTGCATGAAAATCATATATGTATTTAATGAAAAATAAGGTTAATATTTCCTTTCTTACACTAGTCCTACTGTAGGGACTTAAGACACAGTAAGCCATATAACCCAACCAGTTATAACTGGAATAGCAATACTCAAGTGAATGGGTGAGCTTTTCATGGGTCTTGGGTTGCAGAGTGACTTACTGAGGTGAGTAAGAAGTGGCGGCAGTAACCTGTGAGCCACCCTTTTGAGGTTATTGAGAAAGCTCAGCAGAAAACTAAACTTTTCTGTAAGTGCTTGCATGAGCAGGGCCTCTTTCTGAAACAAGAGCAAAGCATGGAGATTTATTTCTCCATCGTCAAATGACTGAGTAGTTTGTACGAAGTTAGGTGACAATCTGAACCTTTTAACTTGTAAAGTGGAAGAGAATAATTATGTGGTCAAGGTGTCAATAGTCATTTGTTCAGTCATTCCTGTGGTAAGACAATTGACAGTGCAATATCCATGTGATAGACGCTGACCAGCTGCGAGGGTGTCGGCTGATGGACCCCAGTATTCCTATAGCCCCCTTTCCAAGGCAAGGCATATAATTTACATAGCCCCAGCTGTCCCACTGATAGTAACTCAGTTAATAAGAGACAGATTTTGTGAATTGATGAGTGTGGCTTGGAGCCAGGGACGTTGAGATCCATGGGCAGGTGAAGCTTCAGCTTCACAGGGTGGAATTCAGCCCTGCATTTACGTGCAGAGGCAGAACATGCTGTTGGCCACTGATTGTTGCACAGACACCTTCGAGATCATACCAGCAGGCACTTCCAGGTAACTACTGTGTCTGAGCTGGATTGCTACTTAGAACTACTGAGTGAGTTAAGTTGTGCAATTATTTTAAAAACAAATCTCTACCTATATTCTGTTGCAGTCTGCATATTGTAACACATTTGAGCTGCTGGTGAAGGAAATTAAGCACCATTAGCCTTGACTGGTATTTTGCCAAATTCTCTCCTTCAGACTCTATTCACAAACTGTTAATAAGCGCTAATTAAGAAGTAAGTTAGCTGTTTGATCTTGGTTTTGAATACATCATCTCATGTAGTTTTGGGCTCTATTTTATTTTTCTTTATTAATTCAGTTATTTTATAGTGTTTGTTACTTTTTATTCTCCTGCTTCTTATCTTCTTTGTTAAAAATCATGGACATGTAACTCAAAGTTTGGAGATGTAGTTTGGAGAAACAGATTTAGAAGTCTAAATTTCATCCTAAGGGATAATTTTCACATATTTGGTTTCAATATCTTGCACAGTCAGGATGAGTGATTTAGATGATCCATCAAGTAGTAATAGCTCAATAGATTCTTCGATGTGGTGCTATAGTAGCGAGCATAAAACATCAAAAAGTAATAACAGTGAAGCTTAAGAAAAGTGCTTTGTTCAAGTTTAGTAAGAGCTTTGCCAATGAAAAGGGGCACCTGTTTCAACTTCCCAAGGAGGTGATGTTACTGACTGTCCATCAAAAAACAGTTGGACTCAGTCTGGAAAGACTGGCTACAAAGGCTAGATCATGATTCAAACTTTCAAAATGTTTTGCATTTTTATTAGGGTTAAAAACAAACAAACAAACAAATCCAAAACAAACCAAAAAAACCCCACAAAAACCACAAAACCAAAACCAGGGAAGTATTTGGTATTTGAAAGCTTGTTGTTTTAGATTCTTGTTATAAGACCTAAAGGTTACAATTTTACAATTTCACACAGCTGATTTATATTTTAGATGAATGGTCAAAAGTAGAAAAGGACGTAAAATACTTTCAAAATACATTTTAACTGTAACTTAAACAGAAATTGATGGAACGAATTACTTTTTTCTGTCATAACATGTAAAGAAGAGAATTATTTGCACATTGGTGGAAAAAGGAATGAATGTGCTTTGTTTGTTCTCATATGGATCTCGTAACAAAAACTAACAATGAATACCTACCTAGTGTGGTTTTGTAATTTTTGTTTTAAATTCTTATTGTATCATGAAACATTCTTTAGAATGAAGTGTCTTGGATTTCAGAATTACTTTGTAGTTTTACCTCATTCTATTCATGAAAATATAACAATTTAAAGGCAAAATTTTCATATGCAGCCAAATCAGATGAGAGACAAGTCATAAATGAAAGGAAAATATATTCTTAAATAATCATAGCAGAATACTCAATTTTAAAGGTCATAATTCATCACAGAAGAATATATTTTGGCATGATGTTTTTGTAAAAAACAGTATGAACATAAGGAGCAGAGTCAGTATCATAAATTATAGGAGAAATGCAACAGTAGATTTGAATAACCTTGTGCCTTGTGGTTCATATTTTTGATCCAGGTTTGCACTTTCTTTAGTTCTGTGATGATTATGAGAGCTTTGTGGTGTAAATTTAGAGTTTTCACCTGGAGGTGGGGTGAAGAATTTGCTAGGATCCACTAGGGTTTTTGTGACCAAAAATGATGATGTTCTTTCCTGTCACCCTGCATTTTGTCAGGTTTAATGGAAATGCCAACTGCTCCTCGTCGCTTGCTGAAATCACTGTTTTTTGTGTCTTGGGTACATGTAAAGATCAGATTTGCACAAAATGAAGAAAAAAGCTCAACCTAAGGAGTATGAAAACTGTAGATAAGTATTTCTGAAAGTGAATCTGCATATCAGAAAAAAATAGCGTGAAACACTAGTAGAGTGTTGTGATTCAAAGGGGTGGTTTGTAAATATTTTGTTAGTTTTGTAGATCCATTACAACCCTCTCAGCCAGCTTTCTCCATTGGAATGTATAACATATTCCATTGTAATTTTCTCAGTAAATGGAGTGTATGTTGAGACTTTGAAATACAGCCTTTCCTGGAAAGAAACTTTGATACTTGTTCATAAGCAAAAGTGTTACTTTCCCATGAAAACATATATTATTATGGCAGTAAATGGCACTTTTTAAATTACAATATATCATTTGGGTGCTGGAACAACACAAGCATTTGTAATAAATGCAAAGTTTCAGTGCCTTTCAAGGTATGTCAAGCTGGGGGAGGGGGAATTGAAAAATAATAGCATGTTATTTTTAAAAATGTTTGCTCAATTTCCAAGTTTCCCTATTCAGGCTATCTAATGATATCCCATCTACTGTCTGGGTTAAAAAAATGGTATTTTATTTTATTATTTAATGTTAACATGGGACATTTGTGGTGAAGCGCTCATGTTAGGAATTAAGCAAATGAAAATTTGCAGACTTTTAATGTCAAGGATTTGTTTTGTCTGAAATGTACAGAATTTTAACCACATGGAATTAGAACACCCAATTTCGGTGCTCGGAGAAATTTTATTTCACATTCAACTTACGAATTTTCTTCCTACCTGATTGTTGTTTTGCGTAACTCATCTGGTGCCACTGAAGTCACTGCTAATTTACATTAAAATAAGTGCAAAATTTGTGCTTTCACTCATGTTACAAGCTTTAAAAAAAAAAAAGTGGAGTTTAGACAAAGTTAAATAAACAGGGAGTGGATCATTTTGTTTCAAGCTTATTTGTATAAAGGTTTATCCTTTATCAATCAATAGTTGCTGAAAGCATATTTCTGAGCAGCTGACAGATTCTGTTCCTGGCTGTTGGATTTAGTTCATCTTGCAGAGGTGGGGAAAGCCCTATTCATCACAGAAATGCTCTTAGGAGGTTTCTTTGCTGCTGAGTTTGTGGAAGGGCAAAGGTGAAGGAGTGGGGAGAAAATTCTTTTGCTAACACAAGTATTTCCTGTAGACAGCAATTACATACAGGTCTGTGAACTTTAGTGAGCTACCCACAAGCATTTGAACTGTGAGCTCAATGCAGTGTTTGTATAACCTCCTGTTATTTCCAAGATATCTGGTAGAGACTTTTTAAAATTAAATGCTTTTTTTTTTCTCCCGTTACAAGTGAAAGATCAAATAATGCAATTATTTGCCATTTTCTCACCAATTTACAGTCTGTATACCTTAAGAGAGTTCTTTAAGTGGTAAGCATACATGAGAGTTCAGCCTTTTCCTGACTTTTTCTGCAAGCTATGTTTCTAGCTGTGCTACTCTATATCCAGCTATTTTACAGTGCTTTTGTCGACTCGTTGCTACATTTTCCTTGACTCAGAGTTCTCTGAGCTTAATTTGGAGTAAATTGTTACATGTTCTTTTCTCTATGGCTCTTACTCAAATGGACGTTTTGTTTAATGCTGCCTCTAAGTATTGCGGGTTTTTTTCCTAAATAGTAATAGTGTATAGTAAGAATGCGGAAAATCTGTATAATGGCTACTTCTAATCTGTTACGATAAAGAAAAATACTATTTCAAAGGAAAATGTATTCTATTCAGTTGTAGGTAGAACAATATGCTGGGAATTTTCTGTTTTGTTGAAGTAATGGCCTTCTGCTGAGGAATCCTGATGGATTGGATGTGGTTTCTGGATGCTAGTTTATGAAATACAGGCATTGTGGGTTCTGAAAGCCTTGTTCCCATGTAACCACCCAATATATGTACATGGTTCCTTCTCTTGGCATAAAAAGCAGTTGTTTTCTAGTAATACTTTCACAAGTCACAAAGGAATCCAAGCAAAATGTGAAAGAGGTTTCCTGTAACTTGGTACCAACTATTCAGTCATTTCTGATTGGAGCAGGTTGTAGCATCCAGAGCCTTTCAAGCAAAATCCCTCTCCCTGGCCTGAGAAATGCAGCTCTGTGATGTTCTGATTTCAGTTCTGGGTGCCACATGTACCCTGTGGTCCAAAGGAGGCCAGGACCACAGAGCAGGATTGGGGTTTTTTTGACTTAACTTCTGTCAAATATAGAATACGATGCTAGCAAACTGTCTTTGGTATTGTTAGATGTCATTGACTAACTATGGTTTGTCATCAAATAGCATCATCCAAGAATGCTGGACTAGCACCGAGGGAATGAGAAAATGAGAAGCATCAGCGCAAAAGCTGTACCTCACTGTAACTGGACGTGTATGTGCTGTGTTGAGATGTGTACAGTTGTCCTGCTGTATGGACACAAAGAAAACACACGTAGCTGACCAGGTCGAGGAACAATGAAAAGCTAAGAGAGTCAAGAGAGAGTCAAAAGAGAGAGGGCAGAACTTTTTGACCTTTATTTATATGTTCTTAAAAATCACTGTGGATTGGAGGTAGAAATTACCACCTCTCAATCACACTGGTCAAAGGAAAAATCCATCACATGTCTCCGCCTAGGAGAATGGAATGAAAACAACGACAGTTAGCAAAAACATGGCCATGTTTACAACAGCATGCGTGAGAAAGTACTACAGCAAAGAGAAACATTGAAGAACTGCAAAACTCAGGACAACATACAGTGTTATGAAATTCCAAAAACTGAATTATTTCAACTGTTTCCTGATCATAGCACTGTCTGAAATAGCCCAAAAATAGAGAGATATAAAAGAAATGCT
>VYZT01059528.1:0-34399 GCA_013400735.1 Pomatostomus ruficeps | reverse complement strand
CTGAATGTATATTTTGGTAGTTACAAAATATTTACACAATATCAAATAGATAAATAGACAAAATAGGAATAATTAAAATGGAAATTTTAGTTCCTTTCAGCTGATTGATTTCACATATATTCTGAATTCTTGTCATATTAAATGATTATTAAATTCTCTAAGGACTGTGTATTTGAACAGGTATAAACTGTTAGAGTATCAAACAAGATGGATTGATAGCATTCCCAGAACAGATGATTCATAGGCCAACTGGCAAACTCCAGATCTTATAAACCAGATGTCTTTATTTTCCTTCTCATTTTCTGGTAATACAAAGTAGTTCTCTGGCGATATGTGATATATAACTTCAGATGGGAAAAGACAAAAGATACTTTACCCCCTGCAGAGGAATTCTTGAGGAATCTGGAGAATGGAATAAACTAAAACCCATTTTTGTTTTTAGGAACATGGTTACTCTTTAATATACTCCTTAGATTGCTTTAAAATATTCCAAAATTAGACTATTCCACAGGTGAATGAAAGGTGAATTGTTTCCTTCTTTTTAAATGTTCCTCATGGAATCTGAGTGAACATCAGTGATGGAGGATATGGTATTTAAGATGCACAGATAATTCCAATAATTTAACTAGCTTTAAGGCACATAATAAAAGAAGATTCAGAGCCCTGTTTGCAAAGTACTACTGGTGCTATAGAAAGGAAACATTTAGTAATAGAAATTGGAAGCAGTGTTTTTATTGTTCCAACTTCACAGTATTATAATGACAGAAACAGTTTATAGATCTTAAACACAAAATGGGAGCAGGATATAATATAATTGTTGGAGTGGTGAGATGTGTCCTGCAACATCAGAAAATGTGATTGGAGTGTTTAGCTCTGTGGGTGAAACCATGTGATAACTGCTGGAAGGGAAGTGGGCAATACAGTATTAAAACACCAAGTCCAGAGTTTCCAGGAATCTCGACACTGCTGAAATCAGTCAAATCCAGCTTGTAGGATGCACTAACCTTCCTTCAAATTGTCCTGGATAGTGATCTGTGACTGCAGTTTGAAAATTTCAAAGATACTGATGTCATAGAGTCATTGATTAGAATCAATAGAACAATTAGAACAATTTAGGTTAGAAGATACTTTTACAAAATATCTGGTCCAAACCCAGGTCAAAGTTCAGACAGATCACCACTGTGCTCTGAGAAAATTTGTTCCTCCTTGTCTTTTTTCAGGGCTTTAAATTTACTCAATCAATGCACATCTGCAAAGTGGGGAAAGAGTTTTTCCTTCTGTCACCAAACTTTCAGGGCTCTGGCTTTCTGCTTCCTGACATTCTGCATCCTCTACTTGTTCAGGGGCAGCTTCTGCCTGTAGCTCCTTCCATCCTTTGACAGGTTATGCCAAAGGATCCATCAATTCCGTGCCATCCCGTCTGGATGGTGTGCAGTTTGCTCACCTTTTCCTGCAGTTCCTTCAGCTGGTGACTCGTTGTTTCAACCACAGCATCTCTCCTGCAGGGAAGGTGGCTTATATCCCAGTCTCAGGGAGGTGCACCAGACCTTGGGGACTGGGAGGATGTTTCAGGAGCCCTCGTTCAATCTGACCCTGCGAATTTGTCCCTGCTGTGTCACCACTAGTGTGGCACCAGCCATGGCAGTGCCACACACAACCTCTGGACATGAGACCTTATCTTCTGATCCCACTGTCAATCCCACCTTGCCATTCCACTGTATTCTCTGGTTGTAGGTATTCCAGATAATAAGGTGAAGGCTCAAAGGTGACAATACTGAAATGCAGTCAGAAAATACTGGTGGTCAGAAGAAAAGGGTGTGTCCAGGGAACCACAGAGATGCAGGATACCAATTCTGTAAAAGCAGGAGCTGCTGCTATTGCTGTTTCAGACAGTGGTAAATCTACATCAGCAACCAGGCATGCTGGCACCTAAACAATTTTAAATTAAAAGGTTTAAAAAGCTGACAA
Source organism: Pomatostomus ruficeps (assembly GCA_013400735.1). Classification (NCBI taxonomy): domain Eukaryota; kingdom Metazoa; phylum Chordata; class Aves; order Passeriformes; family Timaliidae; genus Pomatostomus; species Pomatostomus ruficeps. Next base: position 32,431 of record VYZT01059528.1, on the reverse strand, counting down.
ATTACCAGAGACAGTAATTAAGTCTATGAGGAGATGTCCTACGTAGACCCAAGCTAGTGCCAGAAATACCAAATTCGCGTTTTCATTCATATGTATCTATGGATAAATAAATACATGTCTATATTTAGAACAGTAGACTGAGTCAGAGATCAAATTATTTGACTAGCACACACACTTTCTTGAAATAATTTAACTCTCTACATCTCATATTGTGTATCTTACCCTTTCTGGTAAATTGTGACAATGGGTCCAAGGCCGTCAGCATTTCTGAATATGGAAACATGGTTGATTCAAAATTACTTCATGCAATAAATATGAACTCTGTGTAAAACTTGTAAACACCTCATAAAAACAAACAAACAAACAAACAAACAAACAAAAACAAGACAAAAGAGAAAGGGAGGACTTCCAAGTTTTGACAGCTTCTGCAAACTGTGAATATGAGTATTCAAAAACAATTAAACATGTGTGTTAAGATCAGCATTTTTCTCCTTTCTTTGATGTTGGGGTTCTTTTTTTCAGCTTCTTAAAAAAAAAATCTAGCATAAGGTATTGGTTTGTGTTTGATTTGTAACTCATTTTGAAGTTTCAGTCTCTCCTTAGGGTAATGTTTCTGCTTGCTAAATTTAATGCTTATTCTCCTTGAGAGAAATGGAATTTCTACTTTTTTTAACTCTTATCCTCAACACCAAACTATGACTGAAGCTGACTTTCATTTTTACATTTTTTTTAGTATTTATGACACTGTTTTTACAGAAACCAAATAACTATTTTGCTAATTAGCTCCGCGGCACTAACAATACATTCACCTATATTTTTCTTTTCTCAGATCTTACAAGTGCATATTTTTTTCTATTGGACTTTCCCAGAAAGTAGTTACAATGTTATTGACTGTACTCTGTTCATATCTGCGGAGGTTGGTGTTCTGGTTTTTCTAGATGTAAGTGAGGGTAGGAAGAAAAGAAATGACAAGATTTTTTTTATTCTTTGCTAATTTCTATAAAGACAGTTATACATTAACCTCAAAGCTAAAAATTATCTTCCAATGACATGCTAACAACATTGTTAAGTGGAGAAGAGAATGATCTATAGGAGCTGTTTCATATGAATTTGCCGGTGGATTTTTTTATCTACCCCTCAAACAAGATCCTAGCTGATGTCTCTCTTTACTACAATTTTAGGAAAGACCCAGGAATTTTGACTAAAGGAACAGAAAAAGTCTGGGAGTAGCATCCTCAGATCCAGAGCTTTTATCGCTTCTAAATGCCTGGGTCTGAAGAAGTGGTCTGCAGTACAAGATAGAAGTAGAAACCCTAGGAGGAAGGCTCATCTCTTAAAATGCAACACAGAAGACACAAAAGAACTCCTGAACCCCTGCAGTAATGGGGCAAAATGTAAAAGAGGAAATGCCAACTTTGATTTAAATTAAAAGGATGTCATAGATCAGTTCAAGTATTTTTGAAAACAATCTTAAAACAAAGAAATAATTGCAAATATCTGAACAGAATTTCAGTAACATATGGGTAGAACAGGGTGTTTTTAATACCAGAGCAGGTAAAATGAAACTCCAAACAATATATATAATATTCATTGTGTTCCTCTAAAGATCTCTAAAATTACTGGTCCTTTCCAATCTATGTATCACACTGTATTAATCAAGTAATAGTAAGATTTGCTTAACCATGATTTCTTTTCTTTACTAAAATTTTACTTGGGTTTAAACTTTCCTGGCACCTGAAGTCCCTACAGTAAAAGAACTGAGGATGGGAAGAAAAATCTATATGTCTGAAAGCTTTTTGTGAGGAGAGAGTTTTTCTTCTGTTTTCACAGGGCCAAGCATTGTCTAAGCCCCAGTGGAAGCTCTGAAATTCATATTTCCTCTCCCAGACACCATCATTTTAGTTTCTGATTTGCCTACAGTACTTTTTCTGCACAGGTGAATTGCTGTTTTTCTTTTATTGAGTGAACCAGGTGAGCTGTTGGCTTTGACTAAAGTCTTTTAAGAAGACCACATAACACTGAACAACTCCTTTGAAACTCTGGCTTATGAACATGGAAACAGAGCAATCTGTTAAATGGTCAATAGAAATAAAACTTACTGAATATTGAGCTTTACCCAGATCTTGGCAGAGCGCAGAAGAGCATCACTTCATTGAACTCAGTGATGGTACACGCCAGCTGAAGATGCTTACTGTGGCTCACTGTGCTCATTACTCAGTGACTGATCATTATGACTAGGCCAAACAGTAAACCAGTGATGTTTTTAATAGGTCAGCTCAAATATATTCTACTATCAGAAAGAAAGTTACCTTGCTAATATACCAAATTTGCTACTTGTTTGGTTTTGGGTTTTTTCTATAAAAAGCCCTCCCACAAAATTTGCCAACAATTAAGAACCAGAATAAACATGATGATAATGTTATTTAAGAACTTGAAAATCTTGTAAATCTCGAAACAGATGCGGCTAGTCTCAAATAAAATTTGAGCAAAGCTAATCCAAACTCATTGAAACACTGTCAGTACTGCAGTCACTTTTTAAAAAGCCTAGATTTGGCTTGGGAAGATCCTGGTATTGTCTCATTACTGTCTGAACCTTTATCATAGTACTGCACCCTTCTAAAAGATCATGAAAAGGAAGGAAAGGGAAAATGTTATCCTTTCTGATTCAAATCCTTTCTACAGCTCTAACACAGAGCCAGTATTGGCCAAGGTTGCCTTTTAATGCCTTCTCTGTAAAGTATTCCCACAGTGGACAGAAATAACCTTTTCAATCTTACATTTTAGGGCAAAAATGACCTCATCGGTGCTGATGTATATCAGGTGATTCTCATGGTTGTCCTATATAAGAAAAACATGATGCAATTCCTAAACTGTAGCATAATAGCAGTCATATTTTTATGTGGAATTAAAAATCTTTAACTCACATTACTGCAATCACACCTCAATCAAATGACACACTGGGCATGATGCAGGTTCCTCCATCCCATGTCTGTGCTTGACTGCTAATTTGAAATTTCTAATTGCATTCTTATGATCTTGCTTCCAGTCAGACTGACAGCTGCATAACATGTAGGAGGAAAGCTAGATGAGAAGGCTAATTATGAACTAAGGCAGTCAGGAGGTTGAGAGAGAAAGGATTATTTTATTTTTTAATCAATATTATATTTTCTCTTGCACCAACCCCAGTAGATTGTGTCTTAATGAGATTCAGTTCTAATCAATGCACGTCTAGCCAAATTAAAGGTCAGATACTGCCTGTGTAGGGCATGTAAATCACAGGAACGTCTTTGAGATGCCTTCTCTTACTTTATTCCTTTTCTACAGAGTAGCAGAAGCCAGAAAAAGCAGAAGTTCCTTTACTAGAAGAGAGGAGGCTGTGCCTTTTTTTTCCAATTTCCTGCAATGCGTGTAACTCAAAGCAGCAGAAAGAAGACCAGCTGTGTTCCCTGGTCTGATTTTACTATGGTTTGCTGACTACCACTTTTTTCTTTTCTAAGGAACCATTCCATATGTTTCTGCTCTTAGCCGTGCTCGATGCATTGATCTTCCAACACAGTTAAACACTACTCACACTGCCCTCATATTTTCATATAATTTTGCATAACCTCCTATCTTGCTGTGGGGCAAAAAATACATATTTAGCATCATGCTATAGAAGAAATATTCTTGTGGGTCACAATTCATCCTTTGCTGTTTCTCAGACACTTTGAAAACATGCAAAAAACCCCAACGGTTACATCAACAAGGCCCCAGAAACACCATATGTGAGAGCAGAGTTTACCCAGGTCAAGTTCTATGACATGCAGATAGACCATCTGTTCTAGAAATACAATCCCTAAGAGAATAATACACATATTTTCTGTGCAAACAGTATTAATCTAAGGAAGGGTCTAATGATACCTTACTTTAAGTTGTATATCAACCACAACACAGTAATATTTCATGAAGGTTTTTTTCCATTTTAAAATTTCAGGAATTTTGAATTTATAAGCATAAAAAATTCAATTGCTAGTGTATAGTATATTTTTGGAATTGAAATCTCTTGCTATGTTGTTTTGTTGATCTGGTTTCTTCTCCTGGTTTAAAATTGTACACCAATACCTGTTTATATCAGGTTCACCATGCTAGAAACCTGTATGACTGGTCCTGATGATCATAAGGCTAAAAGTAGAGGTGGAGACATGCATCCAGTCACAAGACAGAGAAGTTTAAGAGTTTTTCCAGGCTACGAATCTGTGTAGAAATGTCATCAGAAGCAAGAGAGGTTTATAGCAGAAAATCAAATTATAACAGGAGCAAGAAGTCAGAAACAGGTGCCAGAAATCACAGCTAAGCATGCAAGAGAGAGAACCAAGGAAAGAGCCACAGTGACACACAAAGTAGCCAATAATGATCTGTGCAAAGAGCTCTCATATGCTGCTAAGGAACGCTAACCGTTCTTCCTGATCAATAGTGCACCATTTCTGTTGGCTCTATCAACACTTTACTGTCTCAGGTTAGCAGGAATTTGTATAAGGGCAGGTGGTCCACTGCAGAGCCCCATTACTGAACCTGAACCTAAAAGAAAACATTTTCTTCATTACTGACAACCATTATATAAATTCAATTCATGCTTCATTTTTAAATCAGTAGTGATTGATCTCAATAAGGGTAAGTTCAGATCCCAAAACAACAAGATAAATCTATGACAATATAAATCAGTTCGCTTATTTGGGTCACTCAGAAAATGGCTGCATTTTTATATCAGAAAAAACTTAATCAAAATAAGCTGCAGTCCAACTTTTCCTTTCAGAATATTAAATGGTGGGTAGAAAATGGAAAATAATTCTACTACTATCATTAAAAAATAAGGACAGTGTAGATATGGTTTTTCCTGAACTTTTACTAATGAGACAGCTAATGACTACTGCTAGAAAGTGTGCTGAATTTGCTTACTGTAATTTTGCCTAAAGTTAAGATCAAGTTCAGGTCTTTCTCAGGAAGAAGCACATTAGCTGTGTATAGTGTGTGTAGCTCCAAGCACAGACTTCTATTTTTGTCTCCTGAGTTTAACACGTCCATTTTTTCACACTTTATTTATCTCCACTGCCACCTTCTCATCTCCTGAGAACATTCAGCACCACAGCTTTGGTGAGACTACAGGGATCAAACAAGCCACAGAAATTAAAGGATGCTACTCCCAGGCTTGCTTTTCTTGATTCTCAGTTGTCTCTGGTTTCACCTGCCAGATAGCCATCTGCCCAGGCAGGAGATATTGTACTGGCATCTAAAGTAGAAACCAACCACCATTATTTCAGATTTCTATTTAGGAACTGCAACTACAATGGTAAGGGAGTGTTACTCCAAACTGGGCAATGTTACAGATCTCTTCTGAGCAGATGGGCTGCAAAACAGCAAACTTTGCATGGACCAGCTGCAGGCTTTCATAACAAACACAAGCTGCTGATAGCAGTCTAGACAGGCAAAACAGCTAGAAAACACATTTCCATAATATAATAGCCTGTTGTAGAAATGATGATTGGTCCTTGGCATTCCTACTTAAATTTATGTGCTTATTAATAGAGCTAGATTGTTATAGACTCACATACACTCCTCTACCAGCCTGTGCTAGTTAACACAAAATAGATACAAAATGCTACCAAGGTAACTAGCTAGGAATTGAATATCACAAACAGATTTTTTTTCCCTTGTTCGTTTACCCAAAGGAAGATGCAGTTTTCTCAAATTCAAATTGTTAATGAGGAAGAAAGTTCGAGAAAAATCAAAATGTCATATGCTGGTCAGTTAAGCCCAAAAACATTTAATTTTTTTAAGCTTCTGTAAAGTATTTAATTTTGGAACATCAGAAATTTAAGACTCAATTTTCTTATCTGCCTTATAAAAACTGTGAATCACTTGCAGTTTTGGGGTGCTTTCAAATTTTTCTTCATTGTTTTCTTTTATTCCATATGGCCAGCAGAAATTCTGTATCTCTCAAGATCATGCTGCAGAGTTCCTGCTGAGAGAAATACAACTTCAATACCGTTTCATGAGAAATACAACTCTGTATATACTAGCAAAGATGAAAAATAGGGATAGCTGAAACATCAGAAGAGATATTTCCCTTAGCAGTGTGATTCTCAAAATATAGCTTAATATTAAATCTAATTTTAAATGAAACCTAGCAGGACAGTTTATTCATTTTCATTCAGAGAATTATGACATGCTTAAAAGTATCTTAGTGAAATGTCTTTTGAAGCAAATTTATGAAGAATTACAATTTCCAGGGGAAAAAAGCTATTAAAATGTTAGAATTTTACAGAGTTGGGATGAAAACTAACCTTAAGATCTGGAGTCTCAGAGTTTCACAATCATGCTACATCAGTTTGATTTAGCAGATTTTTTTCACCCTCTGCAAATCTCTTATCATGTACAACTTATAGCTAAAGGGAGAACTTACAAGGATTTTGTAGCTCTCTTACAAGTGATTTTTCATTCCGAGGAAATGTCAACAGAGCTAACTCCTGTCCTGAATATTCTCCAGATCTTCCAGCATAGAAAAGAGATGTCACAGCTGAAAGAAATCATTCAATGGGTTAATTGTTGTGTAGGAACATAGTTTCTATTTTCTCCAGCTCTATATATACTTTCAGGTAGACTGTGATATTTGGTGATATTTCAGTTAATTAATTATTTAAGTAATGCAGAATAACTGAATCATAAATTCTACAGGCTCCATGTTCCTTGCCTGTAGAAACTTCCTTTCCAGCTTCCTATAGCTTTGACTTGGTGCAGAGTGACAGCTGTGTCTTGTGGTCTCAAGAGCTGCAGAGACTTTGCTGTGGGTGACACGAGGTCAGGAATTTTGACTGGCCCTCCACACCACCCCACCCCATGTGCTCTGTGCCCTGTCCCCCCTCAGAGAGCTACCACAATGGTCTAGACCAAAATGCATCTGCATTGCCTAGATTTTCTTTACACTAACCTTCTGTCTGTGTTTAGTAGACATGACATTAAATACAGCTGATCTTTAGTCCAAACACTATGAAATGAGTAAAAAATACAAGCCTTTGAATCAAGCGCTTAGCCCCTGTTTTTAAACTTCAGAGAATTAGCTATTAAGAGACAAGAGCTGAAAATGCCGGTGCATATATATTTATGATAATATACTGTTGCAAAAATGAAGCAGTTAACTTAGGTTTTTGGCAGGGTTTTCAGTCAGGTTTCAGTGAGTTGTTTTAGCATATTCAGTATTGAAGAACACATGACATATTTTTGTCCATTAAATCAAGAAAGGGAAATGATAAGCAAAAGACATCACTAGATTTTCTCCAGGTCCTATGATGATGAGACTTAAGATATTTATAAAGTGGATTATACAAAAATGTTCAAACTTTTTCTCCAGATGTCTTTTCAAACTAGAAGAGAGAAAACACTGCTGAGAAAAATATAGTGTGAAACTCTGCTTTAATAATGCCAGATAAGAAGAATCATATTCGACAATCAAAATGACTTTGCAGTTTTGTAAAAAGAGGATAAAGAAATGTGACCAAAACCTCAAACTGCATTTAAAACAAATAAACAAAACTCTGTCATAAAACAAAACCTCATAAATATATCAGTCCTTCATTCTCCTTTGTTCAGTACATGATAGTTCTAAACAATTCTGCTTTTAAGATTTTCTTTTTGAATGTCCTTTTTTATATTATTTTGCATGTAATATTGAACAGCTCTGTGACCATTTCCATGGCTAACAGAGAGAAAAGAAAAAAGTACCTTGATTAATAAAAACAAGAAGGAAAAAGCTGTAGTCTTTTAATATCTTTGGAAAAAAATTTATTGCTACAAAATCACACAAACAGTTTTACATGTAAATAACATGTTCATGTCCTAGGAAGGTTACTTGAGCTTACCTTGCTTTTCTGGTTTGTTTTGTTTGAATGTGTTCTATGCAGACTAATGATTCAGACTAAAAATTATTTGCTTTATGAACTCCACAATATTTTTAGTGGGTTTTCCTGTAACAAAGCAAGTGTAGTCTTCTGGTACTTTCTAGTTACATAACCAGGGATGAAGAGTTAATTAGGATGTAAGTATTTACAATCATTCAGATTTGTATAAGCAAATCTAATAACTCAGTGTTATTAAATATGCTTCTGCAGTGTTCTCGAGCATCAATCACAGAGAAATAAAGGAGGGGAATATTACTTATTTAAATTTTTCAGATCAGTATAAATAACACAGTGAGAAGAGTGGAGTTGGAAAGCATCACATGTTCCCTGCCTCTTCCCTCTCTCTTCTGTTTTGTTTTTCAATGCCTCAACAGAGGAAACTGCCAGAAAGAGGAAGTTTCTTAATTGTTTGGAAGCTCGCTGAAGTCAAGGGGGAGACTCCACTGTGCCTCAGTGAGTCAGTTACTCACATGCTATGAGACTGATGTCTGACTTGCAGGGGTTTGCATCAATGTACCTCTGAGAAAGGAAAAAAAAAATATTGTAAAAGAAAGGAGAATGAAAACCTGAGCAGTGAATTTCCTACCACCAACGTGGGACTTTCAAAGCATGGGTTGAAATTTATAATTCTCTCAGTTGGATGTACTATGATACTGTAGTCCTTTTCCTGTTTTAGATGAAACAACTTTCAGTAAAAAAAAAAAAGAGGCAGCAGGATTCAGGGGAAATATGATTTTTTCTTATTCTGATCTCAGCTTCTGTGATAAAAACACAGGAATAACCACAGCTGGCTCTCCAGGAAGGACTTAAATGCCTTTGTTTCAAGGCATTCTGTATTTAAGTGGCCCATAGATGCCTTGCTATTATCAAAGTATGGAAAAATGCCTGGGAGTTACGTGACAAACACAGTTAATCTGCCTGAAGTGAAAGATACCTAAAACTCAGTGTAAAACTAAATGCTTTTTCAGTTGCTTTGTTTTCTAACAGATGTTGTTGTTTGAATTGCATGTTTGACTCTACTTACGTTAATTAGGCATAACTTTGCATCTGAGTCCCCCAGGTCAGTGTTTTATATCTAACATTTTTCCTGTCATATTGTTGGTTCTCAGCCACTGTTGTACCACAGTCAGTTTATTCACATGCAAGGCTTATTTGCCATAAGTGAGCAATTCAATCTCATTAACAGACCTTGCCCCTGACAAACTAACAGCTGTGGCACTCTGAGTCCTCAGAGCACCTGTGACTGGCTTTCTACATGCCTGGAAAACATTGTACATGTTTTTTCCATTTAGCACTATAAATACAGATCTGGCTGACTATGAGAGTAGCAGCACTGACACAAGCATGAGTTCACTTGTTTGTAGGACAAATGAACCATTCTAGGAATGTTTTTCCTGGAAATACAGTTAAGTGACTGTGCATAACTACATATCTTCCTGCTCTGAAACATTGCCTGAACACTTACAACTGAACATTAATTTATCAATTTTGGTACCTTACAAGCAAAATACCCTCTTTGATATGCACTGTTTCCTGATTGTTTATGTGTGAGATTATTACAGAAATCATAGTATCATAGAATGGTTTGGTTTAGAAGGGACCTTAAAAATCATCTAGTTCAAACCCCCTTGCCATGGGTAGGAGTACTTCCACTAGACCAGGTTCCTCATCCAATCTGGTCTTGAACACTTCCACAGATGGGGCAGCCAAAGCTTCTCTGGGAAAGCTGTTCCAGTGCCTCACCACTGTCACTGTAAAAAATTTGTTCCTAACATCTAATCTAAACTTACTAACTTTCAGTTTGAAGCCATTCCCCCTTGTCTTATCAATACATGCTCTTGGTAGAAGTCCCTCTCCATCTGCTTGTAGCTCCCTTTAGGTACTGCAAGGTGCTGTATGGTGTCTCTGGACCATCTTCTCTTCTCCAGGCTGGACATCCACAGCTCTCTCAGCCTGCCTTCTCAGAAGAGGGGCACCAGCCCTCTGGTCATCTTTGTGACCCTCCTTTGGGCTCCCTCCAGAAGGTCCATGTCCTTCTTTTGCTGGGGAGTGCAGAGCTGGATGCAGTACTCCAGTGTCTCACAAGAATAACCACCTTCCTTGGCCTGCTGGTCATGCTGCTTTTATGCAGCTTCTTTCAATACAAATATTTGTGACAGAGTGATAGCAGAGCAAATCAGAGGATATAGCTCAAGATGTTATGAGAATAGGAAGAGGTGTCTCAGCATCCTGGTCTTTTGGGGGTAGGCTAGAGACTGGGTATCTTCTTCAAAAGCCAGTAAGAAAGATAGTATGGGAAAAGGGAAGGACATATGTGTGATTCAGGGAAGGAAAAGTATTAGAACTAGAAACACTCTTGTCTCAGAAAATATGAAAGAGAAGAAAAGTAAGAGAAAAGTTAGCTAAGAAAAAAAGAGATTTTGTGGGTTTTGTCTGATCTTCATTTAACTGATAAATACAGATTTTAGATAAATCAGTACAGGGTATTTAAAATGCATCTTTTGACATAGTAAATGACATTAGTGGGTTTACTATAATTAAAAAAAAAAAAAAAAAAAAAAAAAAAAAAAAAAAAACAAAAAAAAAACCAAACAAACAAACAAAAAAAACCAACCAGTCTTGCACCCAGAAAGGATGTGGAGAGATCAGTAACTATTGAACTGAAGCTATTCTGAGGTCTGTGGATACTAGTTTGTGATATATCTTAGTTAATAACTTTGTAGTTCTGATACTTGTCTGATGTTTAGTTCAGGAAAGAAAAGTCAATATCCTTCACCAGCAATGGTGTGAGTCATACTCTTTATTGGAGGAGTCAGTTCTGTGTGGGAGTGAGACTTAAATGAATGTTTATATGTGGAAAAACAATCTGGTTGTTCAAACTTAAAATATATGCTCTTTCAGAAGCCAATTAGAGACGGCATTTTAAAGTATTTTTGATTTCTATACAAAGCCTCTATGAAACGACATTTATGTGTCAGAGATCATAAAATGGAACCATTTCATTGCAAACTCGTTTTCTTTTTTTAACAATAAAAGCAGAGGTCTTTTAGATCAAAGTTTTTAAGAGACACTATGACAGATAACAGAAAGCAATCTTTCTCCCTAATGTTCTACATTTAAAGACACTCACTGTACAATTTCCTAGAAAGCTAAGATTTTTAGAGAAAACTAATTAACTTTATCCTGATTGGATCAGCTTCTAGAGGTATAAAGTTGATGTAAATTACATAAACCACAAGAAATATGCTGACAAAGTGGTGACCCTTTTCCCTACCCTTCACTATCCAAATCCTATGTATCAAGCTGTCTGTTACATTCAAGCACAGTTAGGATAACTACTTTTGCGAACCATAAATTAAGGATCGCTGCGTGTTATGTGAAACCTTGTTAATTTTACCTTTCTTTTACTAGTCACACAGTGGGGTTTTGTACAATAGCTTTAAAAAGTAAAATAAAACCTCTGAAATATTTATCTGTGTAGTGGAAGGGTTTTAATTACTATAGTTTGAACTTCTCAAGTTATTTCTGTTTAAGAAGCAAGAGAGTTCTTTGGTTCTTTGGTTTATTAACTGAAGGAAAAGCAAATTCTTGAAGCAGATATACTTCTGCTATACAAAGACTGAAATGAGACTCTTGAAGAAAGGGTTACATAAAGATCTCTTCTAGAGTCAGTCTGTCTATGGAACGAATTGTAGATGGTGCATATTTGACACTAGAGTTTGTAACAGAAAATTGCTTAAACTTTGAGGCTGGTGCTTCTCTGAGTGGAAGGGTTGGATCAGTTCATGATCAGAGATCCCTTTCATATATGAATCTAAATTATTAGGTCTGAGGTATTAGGGACAATTTTCACCAGACATGTTGCCAGTCCTCTCACTGTAGAGAGGATTTACTGTTATATTACCTGATTCTGCCAACAAGCCACTCCTGATTCCTCACTCTTGAGCCCCACTGTGCAAAATTTCAGACTCTTAGCACCCAGGACAACCTCTGCTTAGGTCATCCTTTTCCATCCAAGGAATCTGAATATGAATCAAGGACTGAGGAAGCTCACAATCTGATCACAATCAGATGAGCACTTCCAGCCGTGCTTACAAATACCTTTGACCACGGCTCCTGACATCAGCCCTGGGAGTGTTCTGCTGCCCATGCTTCATCTGTGGCATGGGTGGCCTGAGCTGGGGTGCTGGGCAGCCACTGGGCAGGAGGCAGACAGCAAGTGCCTCAATTATTTACTGCACCAGTACCAGTCTGTGACTCCAGCTCACTTGTAAACGGGGATTGTCCTGATTCCAGAAGTCACCAAAGATTATGTGTCCCTCTTTGCACAGACATCTCTTCTTCAATTTTTCACTCAAATCACACACAGCCTCTCTCGTTCTCTCATAAGTTTTTCTGGTTATTGTCTAAAAGATGCCTTTTTCTGCTTCAGTTATGAGCAGAAGTATACTAACAGCCTGATCACTAATGTTGCTTTACATATTACATATTGCATTTCCAATGCAGGACTCAATCTAGGAAGCACCAAAACAATTTGTTTCATTTACTTTTCAGCATGAGTTTATGTCAGGAGGTCTAATTACTTAGGATTCATAGGAGATGGGAAATACACATGATAAAATGGAAATTGGTTGGGTTTTTTTTTCTTTTTTGGGTGTTGAATTTTCCAAGAAAAACAGAAAAGCTTGTTGAAAAAATAACATATATGTATGTATGTATGTATGTATATAATATATGCACTTTTTAGGTGGAAACTCTTTTCCTACTTCCAGAGAGACTGCTTTTAAAAATATGTGAAGGCATCCTGTATGCTGGAAGGCTTCACCTCAAGCTGAGATTTGGCTTTAGACAAAGGATTTAGTGTTGCAATATAGCTGTAGCTGTGTCCATTCAACTCTCTTTGGAATTCTGCTACTGCACTAGTTAAATAATGGACAAGGAGAAGAACTGTTGTGGCATTTTAGAGGTCACCATCGAGTTAGTCTTAATTGTTAATGAAATTTACTCTGTCCTTGCAAACCTAACCTTCCTTGGCACCTTCTGGGGTTAGCACAGAGAAAAGTGCCTATTTTGACATCATCCGGAGGAGCTTTTCCTTCTACTGATTACAGTAAAAGCTTGAGGAGCTTATCCAACCTTGGTTAAACACAGTCTTTACAAACACCCACCTCCAGTTATGTTCACAAATTAAATTATTCACAGACATCCCTATAAAGAACAAAAAAGCCAACACATTTTACACTCTTTTGAGTGTAAAAAAGCTGAATTACACAGACTCTGCCAAGTATAAGGGGTAGGCCCATACATGTTCAGCACAGAATTTGCTTATGCATGAACTTGAGGATCTTGGTAAATGCTGGACGTAGTCTGGACTGGATTAAACAAACGTTTCTTTAGAAGATGTCCAGCAAGTGGCATCAGGTCCTCGACTGGGTCAGTGAAAGTCAAATTCAATCCTCTGTCCCAGGTTTCCTGTGAAGGAATGGTGTGGCACAGAATATGAAGTTAGTTATATATCATTCAGCTCTTACAGTGCTGAACTACTTAGACTCCTAAGACTTGCTTTCTTTGATGGCTCAGATACTTAGAAGTTTATGTCTCATTAAATCATTTTTTAATACAGTTTAAAGTGCTCTATAAAGTTTCAGGGCTATCAAAACAGTAAAATTATCAGAAAAAATGCTGAGAAGATTATGCTTGCCCAGTTAGTCATAGTATGAGGAAATTCCTATTTCTGTGATTAATGATGACTTACACTGTTAAGGATGGCAGTCTGAATTAGGACAACTATATTAAGAAAAGAGAAAACTCGTGAGTTTATCAGGAAGAAATATTTGTCTGTTCAGTTCTGTACACAAACATCACAGCCTTGAAAACTGCTTATGGTAATGTTGTGGTTTTAGTAGTGGGGAGGGGGCCATAAAGATGGCTCCTGTGAGAAGCTTCTGGAATTCTTCACCATTTCCAGCAGAGCCAATCTCTGATGGCTCTGAAGATGATGGACATACCACTGGCCATGTCTGGGCCAATTAGAAAGGTTGGTTACGCCTCTGTGATCACATATTTAAGGAAAAATTAAAACAAAATGTGCACGCAGCTGCTTTTAGTTAGAGAAGGAGGAGGATGTGAGAACATGTGAGGGGAAACAACATGGAGGCACCAAGGTCAGTGGAGAAGGAAGGGGAAGAAGTGTTCCAGGCTCTGGAGCTGAGATTCCTCTGCAGGCCATGGTGAGCCCATGGTGAGGCAGGGTGTCCCCCCTGCAGTCCATGGGATCCACAGAGGATGCAGAGCCACCCGCAGTCCATGGGTGAGGTGCCAACACTGGAGCGGGGAGATGCCAGAACCCACAGCAGCCGTGGATGCCAGAAGAAGCCGCAGGAGCCATAGATGCCAAGAGAAGCCGTAGCAGGTGCAGCCCAGTGAGAGACAGAGACTGAGTTAAAGTCCCGCAGTTTGTGGAGGAGGTGACCATGCTGGAGCAGGTGGATGTCGGAAAAAACTGCAGTCCAGGTGGGAGACCCGGTTGGAGAGAGAGGGGCCCCCTGCTTCCATGCTGGAGCAGTTTGTCCTTGGAGGTCTGCATCCTGTGGATCAGTAAACTCACGCCATAGACATTCACAGAGAACTGTCTCTCATGGGAGGGACCCCACGGCCAATGCAGAGGGGGAAAAAAAACAAAACTCCTCTCCCTAAGCAGGGGAAGAAGATCTTGGAAATGGACTGACCTGAAACCCCACACTCTGCCCCCCTTGTGCTGTTGGTGGGAGGGAGGGAGGGGTGAGGAGGGAAAAGAACAGTTAAACGTTTAGTTTATTTCTCATATCCTCCTTCTAACTCTGGTAGTAATAAATTTCACTTTGCAACTTAAGCTGAGCCTGGTTTGTCCTTGGAGTGTTTTCTCCTGATTCCTTATCTCAACTCATGGACCTTTGGGTTGATTCCCTGGGTTTTTTCCCCCTCTCCTTCCCTCCTCTGCCCAGCTGTGGCGCAGAGTGAGCGGCTGCCATGAGTGCCTGGCACTTAGCCAGGGTCAAACCACGACAGATTCCTATGGGGAATGGTGTTTGCAAAGCTAGGTTTGTCCCTGGCCTATTGGGATGGAATTGACCTTAGTTGTGAAGTTAATATAGTGCAATTAATAAAGCAAGAAAGAAAACAAATACAGAGAAAGGTAGAGACAATCAGAGGCAATAAACAAGAAAAACAAGTTATAAAGTATAAAGGAATAGAAGAGTTAGGGAGGAAGAAACGCCTGGTTTTGGAAGTGAGGAATCCTTCTCCATTTCCAAGGTAATTGTATTTCCCTATAAAAACATTCAGTTAACAGTGTACACCTAAATTTTTCATGAATTTGTAACTAACTCTTTTATGCTGAGAGCATGCAGGGAGAAATTCAAACTCTACATAAGAGCAAATCAGATAAAAGCAACCACCTTCCAGTGAGGTTTCTCCTTCCTATTAAAACTGCTGTACACATGTAACTGCTGGCAATATAATGTCAAGAATGAGAGAAAAACTTGAAAGATCCTTGATACAATAGGAAAAAAAAAAAGTTGATTTTTAAAAAAGGACAATGTTATTCACTGTTATAGGTCCTAATTATGAACAAACCAGACTTTGATTGAAAGCTGAGACTTTCATCTCCTGTTTTCAGAAAGCATGAGACTACATTTGTTTTGAGAGATAATGAGTTTGACACAGAAAGCACAGCCTGGATACCTTTGAGCTTGGCAGCATATGGTCTAAACCTCCACTAATGATGTGAAGGCTTGAACTTCCCATTTTATGAAAGTGTATGTTCCGCCCTTGGAAGAGGCTTGCTTATCCAGCTGTCCGTGAACACCGCTCACTACTGTTGCATGTTTCATGTCATTAACAGAGAGTTGTAGAGTAAGTAAATTGAATTTTGAATAAAAAGCAAGTGTCTGTATATTGCCTGTGTAGGAGAGATGTAATCATTTGGGTATATAGGTTTTTGGCCTTACAAATTAATCTTGGTTTGTTAGTGTTCCTCATCTACCAACTTAAATACCCCTCCTTAAAAATAATGAACAAATGTGATGATTAATGGACTCAAACACAAAATTGACAAATCCTGAATCTTAAGCATTCCAATGCAAAAAAATACTGTTATAACAAAGTATAGAATTTGGGGTTATAAAATCACTTATTTTTGTATTTCAAGATAGCGCTTCATTAATTACTCAGCATCACAACAGCACTTCCTGAGGAGAGCCATGGGTTTATTTTATACCATAGTTAGAATAATAAATGATCTTCTAGAGTAACATTATTGATTTAAATGGAAGCATAACAAAAAAAGGATTAAAACTTGGCATAGTTTTTTTATAGTCCCTTTCAGTCCTTTGGAGTCAGCACAGGGACGTTCTGTGAGCTATACTGTAGTCTCATGTATTTCCAACATATGGTAGCAATGTGATTAGTTTAGCCAAATCAAAAAAATTTAATATTGCCTCATTATCCAGATAAAAAGAATTTAATAGTGATTGATTTCTGTCATAGTGGGATAATTAACCTTACCACTTACAATATGTAGTTATTCATTAAAGGCATCTCACACCAATTGCTAGAAATTATTAAGCTAAACCTCATGATACTTGCAAAGAAGGAATAATTATCCCCACTTTGCAGGTGGAGAAGCTGATTACATGCAGATGCTCACAAATACCCTACACCCATGACATACAGACATCATTATACAGAAAAGAGATTAGGATATATTTTCCTAATTGATTATCTAATATTTTTTATTATATCCATGCTGAAATGTATAGCTTAATTTTCTGATGTGCCAAAAAACTTTTATCTCACAGTCCAAGGAATATGGAGATGAAACTTAAACACAAATCAGGAACAAATGACATCCGAGCAGCTTCAGAAATTCAGGTTTGCTTTTGAAAACATGGGAAGATATATAAAACACACACACAAGAAAATTCAACAGAACTCTGAATCAAATATTAGACTTCTTTATTTGACTATTGTAGTTGTGAGTATTAACTTCTATATGTTAAAGATATAGAGTAAGGAACTTTATACATAGATTGCAATGAGAGTTCAAAACTGTCTTTGAATTCTGTCACCTTTATCTTGACTTTTATGAATCTTTGTTCATTAAAGTATGACATATTTTATTTCATTAAAGAAAACTCTCTGGTAGCTAATTTAATATCTGTTAATTTGTGCAGGGAGAGAGTGATGCTTTACTTTACCAGTATAGTGCAGAGAAGAGGTGGAGGTCATAGCTGTGTTGCCCACTAACAGCACTCTGTGTTCTCCAGATACTGTTAGGGAGAGGGGAAAAGCCATATACCAACCCAGAAAACCCATATCTAGTTTAACAATAATCAACAGTCTTCTTTCAGTTTGCTAAACCTTTGTAAAGCACTTGTGTTTGAAGAACATAATCACTCTTAGATAAGTTAAGCATGGCAGAGTTGTCTCACACAGAGTGCTGTATATAGATATAGCCAGGAAAAAGGCAGTGAATTTAACTTAACCCAATTTTCATTGGCTCTACATTTTAATCAGCATTTAATCCCCTCGTATTTGCAGGGATGCTTTGGTAAACTAAAGTAACAAAGAATAACCAGAGCAAGGTGAGTGAGTTAGGACAAACATGTATATGAGATTTCCTTCTAGCAAAATAAGAAGAGGTTTCAATTAACTTTTCAATATTTTTCAGTATTTCTTTTCAGCATTTTCTTTCTTCCACTAAATTTATTTATCCTCTCATCCAATTATTTGACTTAGAAAGGTACAGTACACAAAATATGAATAGAAATGCTTCAACCATTAGAAGGGTTCAAGAGCAGAAGACAAGGAACTTGTGAAAAAATACATCTTGAGAAAACACACATTAGAGGACAGTCTACCTGATTTAATGATGTGTCAAGTAGGATAGAAACCTTATTGAGTCCCAGGGCTTAAGTATTTTTTCAAGTTTTGTTTGAGATAGTGAGGTATAATGTGAAAGCAAAATGTTGCAAGGGTGATAGACCATAAAACCAGTGATGTGAAGGAATGAAAATGGTCAAATACAGCCATCCTTGCTTTTGCTGAGTAAATAGGAGCTTACTTGTCCTGCTGGGATTATTTGCAGAGCACAGTTTGTCAGTAAATAGGTGTGAGAATCAGCTGTATTGTGAGTGAAAAAATATCCTGAATGTGTCTATGGAAACCAAATTGCACTTGTATTGTCCAATCATTCCTTATAATCTACAAAGTTAGGACCCTTTATTTTATTTGGGGGGATCTTGGTGCGAGCCTTTGTAATATCTGATGAACAGCAGGTACATCAGAATCACTGGTTTCCTTCCTTCTCCATAAGGTAATTAACAAAACCATTAATAACCAAGCTGTCTGCTGTACCTTAAAGGTACGGAAAGTCAGAGGTGAGACCACATGGTCTCATCGCAGCTAATTGGTATCACACTCTCTTGTAAGACCTTGCTTCTTTCAGTGACCCCCTCCTGCCCCAGCAAAGGGATGGCTAGGAGCAAGTGAGGACATTAACCTCTTCTTCTCTCGATGCTGGGTCTGAGTGCAGGGTGCTGCAGCCCCGTCTAGCCTTGGTTAGCTCTGGATTATCAGTGCCAGGAGCAGGAGCAGGACTGCAGCTCACCTGATCCTGGAAAGTAGGATGACTTCATGTTTGGATTCAGGTTTGACTCAGTGCTTGTTTTATCAATACCTGTTTGTTCCTATCCTAAAACATTAGCTCTTTCTCTGTGATTGTGATAAAGTCAGTGTTACCCTTGTGATTTCAGAGAGAAAGAGCAAAGCCATCAGAGGAGACAAATGGTTTTGTTAATTGAGTCTGCTACCTCCTAGTTCTTGTGTCAATATGAATTCAGTGGTTTGCCAAATTTTTCTAAGGAGATTAATGATTTTGGCTGCCTAATTTAGGAAACCTTTAGAGCCTTTTGGACTTTAGGAAGTGAAAGTTATGTTCCACTGGACTGCTTCAGGCTGGCTGTGTAAAAGCCAAAGCTCTGAAGATACACCCACCCAAATATATGCATATATATTTGTACATGTTCTTTTCTTTGCTACAGTTGTGCATTTGGCAGAACATGAGCTTGTGCTTCCTCTCTTTGCTTTGCTAAAACTGACAGTCTGAATTGCTAGAAAAATGCATATTCACTCACAGCTCTAGCTTTTTGATAGAAATTAACTAACTTCATCTTTTTTCCTGTAATAGACAGATCCAAGAAGCACTGTTCATGGCAAAACAAATGAATCAATAATCTACCTCCATAACTTGATTTGGGAAACAAAAAAAAGCTGCAGTTCATATCAGCCCACATAATTTCACAGCTCTGGAAATTCATACAATTTTTAGAATTTTCCTTCCATGACAGTTTTCCATGTTGAGAAGAATTCAGTTTTGAGTTTTTTACTTGCTCTGAAAGCTTTATCCTAGAAAAAAAAAAATTTCTCACCATTTTTATTGTTTTTCCCCCAAAGATTTTTTTAAAAATTAATGTGTTTTAATTAAAAGCTCATATAAGAAAATACGTATTCATAATTACTTCCCAAAGCACTAAATACATTTCCTCCTAGATTTTTGTGTGTGGAAGTTTCCATGATGTATTCTTATAAGACTGAAAAATAAGTTCTGCACAATAATTTATCATTATATCTAGAATTTTTATTAGTACCATGCTATTTGCAGACAGATGAGTAAGTCTTCAAAATAGCTCGAAATTACAATTTAAATTCTTTATGGAATTGTTTGTAGATCACAAAAAAAAATCAGCCATTTTTTTAGGTCAAGTATTTTAATTAAAATAATTTTAATTTAGATATTCTGCTTTCTTTTTTTCATGAATTAGTGTCAAAGGAAAATTATTCTCTTTTGATTCTGTGAACACTTTGTGTTTAATTCTAGTTTTGTGTTCAATCCAATTTATTGTGACAGAACTATTTATGTGCTGCTGTCTAAGCAGTGAAATAAGTGCTTGCAAATCAGTTAGGTAAATATATTAATTAGTTAGAAGACAGTCCATAAGAGAGCAAAATCAATAGTGTGTGGAAGGTAACAAAGTATCAACTTTCAGCCAGATGACTGACTATGCAAGCTGAAATTTTTCACATCCAGAACTCAAACTCTGGACATGAACACTGTCTTTCTGTTAATATCTGTCCATAAAAAAATATAAACACCTGAATAGCAATAGAACACAAATTCTAAATGACACAAACCCTGTAGAATCAAACTCCATTTTAAAATATACTTTTATGATTTTCCATATAGACTCTCAGTTCTAATTATCACTGTCTGAGCTCGGTGTTGCCATTATGATAATATCCCACTCACTGGGTTCAAGTGACTGACGTAAAACAGTAACACAGGTAGGTATGTCTGTAAGTCAGTATTTGGGCTTAGTTCTCTGCAGAATGGGAAGTCTGGGACAGATAAATGCACATTTATTCTAATACTATCATTCTTCTAATCTAATATGCCAGTGTTTGCCTAAACATTTTTGGAGGATAACTTTTGAGACAGCTAGTCTTTCTAGTTTTTAAATTCTTTCTTGATTTTTTTTAATCGATTGTTTCTCCTTCTCAACCTTCTTTACTTCTTAATTGGTAATCATTTTAATTTCATGGCTTACACTAATGTCACAATGCCTTCGTTCCAACACTGATCTTGCAATTGGTCTAACATTCTGTCTAGCATGTGCTTTTAAGGTTGGACTGGAACTCAGAATCACCCATCAAGCTGCACACTTATTGGCCTCTAATATAGAATAACCTCAACAGAATAAGAACAAGCTGATGGAACCTCAGAGATACAAGCTCTATCAGCAGAGGGGCTGAGAGGATGGTTGTTTGAATGCCCTGCTTTGGCCAGGAGAATTATGTTTCTCTTGTGAAGACAAGTTTTTTCAGAAAATTCCAAACTTTGCTCTTTCCACCTGCATCGGAGGAAAATATTGTAAATACTGGGGGAGGGATCAAAAGAAAACCAAACCCTATTCTTTTCTGAAAACAAATTATTTGTTCCTTGAAAGAAATAATGGATAAAAGTGGTAAGAGCATGTGCTCTGCATATTCTTTCCACTTCTGTCTCCATCTTCAGCCTCCCAAACCTCTTTTTTGTTTTAATTTCTGTGACAGAATGCCTAAAGGCAATGCAAGTCTGGGTCTTGGTCTGTTTTAAACCTTTTATCTAGGAAACTGTCCTAGATCTTTCTGTTCATATATAGCTTGATTAATTTCTGTAGGGCTAAAATTCTATGTTTTCTGCTTTGATGTCTCCCTTGAGAGTGGAAATGACTGTCCTCTCCCTCTGCTAAAGAAGGATTTAGCTTTCATCTTTCAGTAGCTTAGATATACCATTGTGTTCTGGAGACAGAGGAATGGTGGGATGGCCCATATGGATGGGTGCTTGGGCACTGTTTATGTTATTTTGTGTCAATGTGATAAAACAGAAGTTTATACATAAATATATAAAAATATATGTATATAGGTATGTGTGTGTTTGATAGACTTGGTGAGTTCTGCTAAAAAGGGATTGAATGTAGGATCAGTATACAGACATCTGTTTGCAGACAAATGTCTAAATCACAAAAATATCTCAGTGTACCATGGTGAATGAAAAATTTTAACTAAATACTTTCCTCAGTCATACCACACTGATTTAAAGGGATCATGCCCTAAAAGTCTTGGACATCAAGAAAATAATTGTACAAGAATTACCCACAATTTTATAATTACTTTTCATGCTTTCAGTCAGTACTTTGTAGTGTAATTCTTATATGGGTCATTTGAGCATTTGCCTAATTTTACATATGAGCTCAAATCCACTTATCAGCGGACTGTTCTGCTGAAGATGGCTAGGTTTAAAAATTAAGTATGTGCCTTAGTACTTCATGAATGAATTCTGTAATCTTAGGAGATGCAAACCTCTCAAGAATTCAATTAAATGTCAATTAAACTTTGCTGAAAACTCAAACCTGTGTAAGCATCAGGGGATTTGGACATTAGAATTTGAACAAGACCTACCCAATCTGTTTTCCTCAGACAGTATTCAGCATGGATTTGCTGTCAGAACTGAATTCAACTCTTGCTATTTAGATCCTTGTTCAGTGAGATTTTTTTTATTATATCCTGCACACCAAATCCAAAAATTCCTTTTTTAGAAACTATTTTTAACAGTATTGTAAGTTCCCTCTATACAAAAGCTAAAAGTAGGATTCAGAATGCCCATTAACTAGGTGTCATTCACAGCACAGGACTTTGCTCATATTATGAACTCGCTTTTCAACAGAGTGGATGTGATTATTTGCTACTTTTGTCCCATGTGCAAAATATGGCTGAAAATGTAGCAGTGCAGAAGAAAGGACAAATTTTAAATAGTTTGCAACTCAACTGGAGAGAAACGCATCAGCCAAGAAAACCTATTTCTGTAGCCTACAGGCCAGGTTTCAGTATTCATTTATTAGGCAACTTCGGACAAAAGAAAAAAAGATTGTGCAGAATTCTTGTAGCTACAAAGTTTGTTTCTCAGCTTTCTCTGCAATTACTGTAGCCTTGGCCTCGATCCCCACAGCAATTAACACATTAGCTCATTTTGACCATTTTTATTTGATTGTGTTTTCAGTCCTTGAAACAGTCTCAGCAGACAAAACTCAACGGGTAGTTACACCTTTATGGCAATGATAACAATTTGACTTTCTGTCTCTGCAAGTTTTATCTCCTTAGTCATTCTTAGCTCTGTGCACATTTGGCTTCTTCAGTCTTCCATCTTTCATGGTCTGCTGAGTTGGTGGCTCTGTGTAGATCATCCTTTGATCATATGCCTCACAGAGCCAATACACATACATTTCCGCTGCTGATTCACTCTGTGCATGTCTGATTTCATGCATTTTATGGTTATTTTATTCAGAAGACTGCAGCGATTATTGCCATGTTAATGTTCTCATCCAGATAGCAATACAGCAGGTGACTACTTGTAATTAATCATCAAACCCTTTATTCTTTTTATAACAGAGGAGCTTTTAAAAATCGTAGAAGTCATAACCTGCACATCCATAAGTGTTGTGCGAATCTGTCAGACATAGCCAAGCTTTTCTAGGAAATGGTGTCAAATGTTGAAAGTCTTATCTAAAGAATTTATAGGGTCTGACTGTCCTATCACAAGTTTTATAGATGTCATTACCATTAAAAACACAGAAAATGTCTTGTCAAAGCCCCCAGCCTAACAGTGGTGTGTGTTAC
Organism: Pomatostomus ruficeps; assembly: GCA_013400735.1. Taxonomy (NCBI): domain Eukaryota; kingdom Metazoa; phylum Chordata; class Aves; order Passeriformes; family Timaliidae; genus Pomatostomus; species Pomatostomus ruficeps. The sequence continues at coordinate 9,248 of VYZT01059528.1, read as the reverse complement.
TTTTGATAACTGCTGCTCTCCCTTGCAGATAAATTACAGCCTTTCAGCTGCTTAAATACGTTTGCTGTTGAAAAAACTGTGTGCAAGCAGACATTTTTTTAAATCTTCATGTTTGAAGGCCATTAATGCCCATTCAACCCACTTCTCATAGCACTTAATAAAAGTATTAATGACACACAGCTGACAGTAATGTCAATCAGTCACAGTTTGGACATTACTAATATTTCCCATTACACACTGTATGATTAATTTACTATGATTGCAGCTTGGAGAATGAGCAGACCAATGTCACATTTACAATTTTATTTTAAACTTTATGTAGTACAAAAGATTTTTAAAATGGCATTGTGTTATGAGAAATGATGATGGCTGTATATTGGAATCGATGGAGACATTTGGAGTAGCCCTTTACTGTGTCTTCCAATCATCATGCTGGTCGATTAATATTGGTAAAGGAGCCTCAAAGTCTACAGCATCCAAGGAGCTTCCAGAGAAACCAGCATCAGGAAAAGTGCAGGTTAGCCACGTGACTCATCTATTCCCTTGTTTGCCAGATCTGCCAAGGAAAAGACATGTCTTTCGGTCATATTCAGGAGAATTGGTGGTGATGGATATTTTCCTAGTAAGACTAAAAGAGATTTCTGTCCTTAAAACAAAACAAGCAAATAAAAAAACAAACATCTCCCCACCCCCCAAGGTATTGTAATTGCTATCAAAACATGTTTGTGGCTGATTATCCAGCATGCATATACTGCTATTCAAACAAGTATTGATACAGGCTTGCAAGGCAATTTTTTATCATCTTAAACATTGTTTGGAATAGACAAAGTATTTATTTTTCAACTAAAATAGATGAGTTTTTTCTTTATTTGCATTTCTGTGCTATGTCAGAAAATGCAAGTATGTTATCATATGAAATACATAATATTGCCTCTGTCCCACTTCTCACAGATTTTGGAGGATAATTATGGTTAGTTTTAGGATTGGGAAATTGTGGGCAGAAAAAAAAAGAAAATTTCTCAGGGAGCACATTTGTCAGTTTGTTTCAGAGAGGATTGTAATCAGAAAGAAATCCACAGTTTTTAGATTTTTGGACAAGTATTTGATCTTAACAGATGCTGAGCATCTTGTGGTATGGATAGAAATGAAGCCCAGTTCTTCAGACTCTTACATTTTCTTTGTGTGTGTGTTAGGATTTGTTTTTCTTTACTTTGGTTTTAAGGTTAAGAAGCTTCCTTTGACCTTTCTGTGAGAATATTTGCATGGGAAATTTCTATGGGGAAACTTGGTAGAATTATCGAAGTACCAAAGATTGCAGAAAGACAACTAGTGAGATTTTTAAGAGTGCCAAGGCATGTAAATACATTGGAAAATCATGTTATGATCCCTGACTACATTGTAAACCACTTTTATACTTTAAAAGCTAATCTTTAGCCTCCATGTGTGAGATTAATCTCACCTAACTTGAAACATCCTTCCTTAATATGGATGTATTTGTCTGAGCTAGACAGCATGGTGACTTTTTATAGTCAGGGAAGAGAAACAGTCACTGGTGGGACACGATTCATCTAATCGTGACTTAGAAATCTAAACTAGTTCAGATGAATTGAACTCTGAAAATGCCTATTTGTCTCCACTCTCTATAGCAGAATTCTAGGGTGACAGTCTGAGATATCCTTGGCTATATTGCTGACCTATAAAGTCAGACAGCTAAATGTCTTAACTACCTTGTTTTGGATCAATTTCTAAGAGCCAAATAGCTTAAGCAAGCTGTGTCAAAACCTACTGTCAAGGCAAAAATCAGGTGTGGATCTCTACCCTCTGTGCCTGGTTTTCTCCCTCCAGAAAATGAGTAGATTAATTCCAGAATTCAGTGAGAGCACGGGGCAGGACATAGGGTATAGACACATATAGGCTCATGGGTTACAATGTGAATTCAAAGTAATGTGCCTCAGTTCTAATTGGTGGCCTATTTATGACAGCTTATTACCTGTTGTCAGGGGCAACATGGAAATGTGCTAGGGATTGTGATCCATGTGCTGCAGGAAGGTCTACCCCTTAAGGAGTCAGAGTAAGGCCCTAGATGTCTGCTGGCATTATGCAGAATTGTACCCTGAACATGGCAGGTTTTTTTATTATTATTTTTTCACTATACAAATTGAAAGAGTAAGAATTCATACTTCTAGTGGTCCTTCTTTTTCTGAGTTCTATATCCAATAGCCCTTCTCTGACATAGTGAAAAGGTAGCTTTTAATGCATGAGATGCTAAATACTTTTCCCTCACCATAATTTGTAAGGAATGATATTTTATTTGTTAATCACCATAGGCATCAAGTTGGATTGTGATAAGTCTTTTCACCTTCTTATTTTCTCAATGAGAGTTTTGTAAAAAAAGCAAGATGGCATTAGTAGCTAATTGATAGAAAGATGACAATTTTCAAAGTTTTATGCAATATAGAACAGTTTATTTGTTTGAAAAAAATAAAATGCAGGTGGAGTTTTTTTGTTTTCTAGATAGGGTAGTTATTTTTGTATACTTTTATTGGATGTTGTGAAACCATTTGCTGAAATCTTTGCCAAAAAGACTAGTGATGCTTTGGTCAGTCCCATGAGACAGCCTGATCTTGGGCCATTTAGTACTAATGCAGTTTTCAGGAAGAATCTGTTGCAAACTCTGATGTTGTTCCAAAGTGCTTCTCTGGCTAGAGAAGAAAACAAGAGATGGTTACCAAAAGAATGGCATGGGGGCTGGGGGCTGAGAGAGTAGATGAGGACAGTGTATATCCAATAGGACAGGAAAATAAGTGAGGTCTTACAGCTGCAAAAATCTACTCTGTACCAAGGCCGCAAGACATCACCTTAAGGCAAATTCCAAGGCATAGGCACTTCACTCTGCTTATTATCTTCCCTGAATGTAGGCTATGTGCTCTGTGTTTGAGAGCATTAGAGGCAAGGTTTTGTGGAAAAATGGCCTTGCATTTTAAGGTTGATTAATGGCATATAGAAAAAAAAATCCTTTTATTTTTTCAGTCTCTCAGCCTTTTCTGAACTCTTGAAATGTTTTTATATATATTTCCAAAGGCTTTTACTTTCAGCTCACTCCTTACCTAGAGGCTGTGCCATTTCTTGCACCCACAGTGCAGACAACTGCTGCTTGTGTTACTGCCCTTGAAGAAACCACCTCAGACTTCCTTCATAATTAGGTCTGTATAAAACACAGACTTTGCTGGGCCACCCATCTCCCAGTAGATCTGCCTGATCAGCAGTGTGGTATAGTCAGCAACACCAATTCCTACTCTCTGCTAGGATGTCTTCTAGGATGTAACAATTAGTTTATGATATTAAACAGTTATACACCCCCATCTGTAATAATGCCTGAACAAGCTGCAGTATTGTCTTTCTCCTACATTATTTCAAACATACCTTCTTGGTGCGATGCTGTTGGTAGGGGCACTGGGCGTCCACCCATGGTTCCAGGGGCTGCCGGGCTGCTCCGAAGGCACAGGAGGGCTGGCGAGGTTCCTGCAAGGTTTCACCCAACCCACTGATGGTACAGGCATGCCGAAGAAGGAGAGATAAGAGGAGGGGCTTCCCAGATGGTTTATTTGGCACCGGGTCGTGCTGGGGAAGCACTGGCATGGGGGGTTACAGTCACATATATGCTGACACAAGGGGGCAGGGGGAGGGTACAACATCCAATAGGGAAGGAGTGTGGGGTTTGAATTTGGCGGGCTTTGTATAGGATTGCACAATACAGAGCCCTCCAGTGGGGGGAAATCAGATATGGGGGGGAGGGAAGGGAGATAGCTGAGCCTGGCCACGAGATAAACTGAAACTGGCCAGAGCATACCGCAACACCTTTTCAACTGTTTCCTCTGTTTAGGAGAATCTTGCTCAAATCTTCAAAGACCTGTAAATTCTGGTCCAAATTTCTAATCCTCTAACTTATTTTTACTTCCCAGTCTTTCTGGGCCCATAAGTACTTTTACCTCAATGCCTTGCTCTTCTCTGACTTTCATGACATTGCTCTCCCTGGTTCTCCTTTTTTTACTTCAAGAGAGGACATTTTTATATCTCCTGGGTTATTGATCTTTCCTCTAAAACCTACTCTGTTGTCTCTATTTTCCACATACAGTATTTCCATTCCCTTGTTGCTAGGTTCTCAATTTTACTTTTTTCATTTGTTTATTTCTCATCTCCTGTTATCTAAACTGTGGTAATATCCTGCTACCTTTTTTCCTTCTCAATATCTTTCTATTCAGAGCTGTTTTACTTGTCTCAGCTCAAATCAGGTCAAGATTTGATTTCTGCAATCTGAGTCTTGAGAACTCTCACAATTTGATGACAAGTCTTGTACTATTTAATGTTTTACTTAAAGCTTCAATTCCTAAAGGCAACTGAGAACAAGAAACTAAGCTTTTATCAAAATTACTAAAACCTTCACCTTCAGGATTACACAGAAAGCCTGAACACATGAAAGATAATATTAAGGACTCGTGCAAAAAGACAAATAAAAACCCAGGCTATCCCTCTCTTAACATTTTGCTCCTATTTCCATTACCAAACAAACTAGCATCACTTTTGAGAAAACAAGAGAAATCCTTTCTCAGAAATATGGCAAAATGAAAATTAGAAATATACTTACCAATCAAAAGAAATATCCAAAACCAGAAAATAATAAAAATTCACACTGATGTGAGGATCTCTCTACAAACACTGTCACTATAAACACTAACTACAACAATAAAATGAAGTTCTTTTCATATGGATCAGAGAGCATAGTGACTATGAAACAAAATTCAAATTAAAATTATTCTTAATTGAAGGTAAGCATCTTTATCTTTATTACATGGGTCAATTCTAGAGAAGTGTGTGAAGCTGCTCAGGAAGCCACCTCTAACTCCACACAACAACCTGGGAAAATAATGTGGCCATTGTCAGGCACCAAGAAGTTAACAGTATTTCTGCAGATTTTTAAGAGCTGTGTAAACTGGAATCAATTTGGGTATTTACCTTTATTGATCCTACAAGCTCGTGAACACTGCTACATATTTTGTTCTGCCAGTAGATGGTGATATTTATATTAACTATTTAAGTAACCGGGAAAATATGTACAATTATTTATTTCAGTGTATATTCCTTATATACCAGATATGTTTTAACAACACAAGCTAATTTCAAGTACTTTGGGTGTTCATAGTAAGTGTAATGTATTGTGCAATGTATTGTGCAAACATATAATTGCATGCTTTGACATCATTGTGCCCACTTTGGCTTTAATGCCCAAACCATTACCATGTTTTGAACCAGCAGCATTTAACTAGTTTATGTATTTGGATTGGCTGAACATTCCGCAGGGCTCTGTGTGAAACGGAAAGGAGAAAGCAGGATTTTGAGAGGCCATTTTATGTACCACAGCCAGTTGCAAATGGAAGCTAAGTCCCCACATATTCAGTGGAATTAGTCAGGTTTTTTCTCTTGCTACTGTGTCTGTCTGTTTACTGCTAATGAAATTCTAAAAGCATTCTTAAAAGTACTGCAGTTAGAGTTCAAGGATAATTTAGAGTATATTAATGTATGCTTAAATTAAATTGCCCTTGGTCAGCTCTAGTGCTTTCCAAAGACAAACTATACATAATTCACTTCAATACTTGCAAGCCTATCACAGAATATTTCTAAACTTAGGACGGCAGATTTTTTTTCTCTGTTAATTACATCAGGATGGTTGTAAGTTGGTATAGTTGGTAAAATATTATCATTTTTAACACTAAAAAAACCCTACATATATATATAACCCTTCATTTAAGAGGATATTTTAGGAAATATCTAAGTTGTAGCATAAATATATCAGTGGCTTGAGGGGAATTGACCACATGATAGCATGATCTAGCATATTCTTGTGCTTCTTACTTGTCTGTGATTTGGGATCAACATTATATTCAGTAGGTCTTATTTTTTAATGTTTTGTTCCTTACTAGGCTAGATGACAGTGGTAGACATAAAATACTCACAACTAAAATTGCAATAATTTGAGTTTCCCAAGATGCATCTGCATTCAACGAATTGAACCCTCCAGGGTTTTGATTAAAATTTAAGCTTAGAACATTTTTAAAAATAAGAATAACAAAATTCAGAACATGAGAAATAGTTATCTTGGGTGTCTGTTCCCAAAAATGTGATAGGAGTGAAAACAGCAACCAAAAAACTCTACTTTCATTTCTATCTCAATAGTCTGTATTTTATTTAAATGTAGAAAGGAAAATAAGTATTCAGTTTCCTTGAACATGTCTTTATCACTGATGCCCATTTTGTTGAAATACACAGTATTAGTGAAAAAATGCAATTAATAAAGCTTAGGTTTTGTACGTAGTTACTTAAAATATAAATAAACACATACTGTTGCGGCATTCAATTCTATGAAAACTTAATTGCTCCAAATAAATAAGAAGCAAAAGCTATGGATTTAATTCGACATCAGATTTGGGGTTTTAAAAATATTTATAATACAATTAAATAGGTCTGCAATGGCTTGGCTTCAGAATTTTTCTGAATTTTTTTTTTAAAAAAGGAGAAATTTTTACACTGTCTTCTATCAATCTTATGAAGCTGGGATCCATTGAAGAGAAAGGAGATGTGTCCCTGTAGGAGAAAAAAGAAAAGAATCTTTTATGCAGATAATTTTAATCATGCAATGAAGAATAAGGAGCTATAAATTATTAATTTAAATAATATAAATTCTGAAGGATTAAAAGAGTTTGCTTATGCTATTTTCCTTCCATCTAACAAGTACCTCTGTTTTGCTTGTGGAGTCCTCCAATTGGAAATATAAAAAATCATGTTAGTAATAAAAATTTGATAAAATATACTAGATGGAAGTATCAAATTGCTTCCCTACATATTTATCCTTTCAGATGGGCTTCATTAAAAATATTGCTTATCTAAAATGTATGCATCAAATGTGCAGCAGTCATCTGGTTGTGGGACAGGGAGGGACTCCTGTTTTTTGACAATTATTTTAGGCTAAGAGCTCTTTATCTGCCTTTTAGTTCCAAGTGCTGAAGTCACTCCTAGTATCTCGGCTAATGCTCAGGACAGCACTTGTAGGAGTGTCCTTACAGACCAGCAGTGGGGATCTGCCCAACAGACAGTACCTGCACAGGAACTATTGTCTTGCATATGCAAAAAAGATTAATACAGTAGGATGCACAGTTTATAGCTGCCAAAACCATTATTTTTTGACTGATTTCACTTTGATGCCCCAAGCTGCCAATGATCCATGGCTCCTACCAGCTTCATATTGATTTGGGTTGTCACTTAGCATAGCTCAGTAACTCTAAAGCTACCTGAGTTGGAGCCATAAGAAAACCAAAAAGACAAGTCATCAAATAACAGGCCTTCAAAAGCAAAAGTGTTGCTTGGTCAAGCTTATTGTTTTAGAGGAATCAGGAAATTGTGGAAAGGGTCAGTAAAAAAAAAAAATACTGATGTCCAATTAACCAAGAAGGGAATATTTACTCTGATATGGAAAAGGAGGCAGGGTGGTCATGGAAGAGATGGAAGAGGGTTAGAAGAAAAGTAGGGCTTGCTTTTTTTTTACATTTGAGCAGGAAAATTTGCTCCGTATTCCTCACAGAGTGTTGAATTTCTTTTGCAAGATCTGTAAACAACAAGGAACTTCAGGTAACATGCAGGAAGTCAAAACTCTTACATTTTCCCTCCAGGTACAGAATGAAACCTTAGGTTGGAGAAAGATGTAAACAGGCACCCATCAGGCTGATCTAAGAAGTGTATTTCAGGATAATCCAGACTGGATTGGCAAACATGTAGAGACAAGGGGCAACTCAAGACACTGAGAAGTACAGGCAGGTCTTTCAGTTGTTTTGAATCGCGATTTAAGTGAAGCAAGAAAAGTTCTGAACAAAAGTGAATGAGTGGATAGTCAGTTGAAGAGGGTTTATTATGCTCAGTATATCATCCCATGAATTAAAACCCTTAAAACACACTGGCCTGGTTTGGGAGAATACTGGACAAATAAAGCAATCCTAACTCAGCAGGTTAGGGAGCTAGTGAAACAAGGCAGAAGATACAGCTGAAATACAATAAGCAAAGATTGTACATCCTAACACTTAGAGTATGTTATTCACTAATTCTAAATTATTCAATATTTTTAGGTTTGAGAAAAAAAGATACTTTATAATTTTTCTTTTTCTAATCAAAGTTTCGTAACAATATGGAAATGTGAAATTGTACTTGAATCGTGTCTAAGACCTATGAGACAACTCTAATTTTTCTACAGTGGTTGCTGGCTGTTATTGATTAGTGAGGTTTAGCTAAACATACAATAATGGGCACAGTAATACTGATTTAGAATTAAATGCGTGGCACATTATCTACATTTAACAATTGTGATAATTCCTATTCAGAAATGAAATAGTGATTTTACATTAAAGGATAAATGAAGAAAGCAAGTGATGTAAAACAGATTAAGTCTCAATAACTGAGGTGATAATCTATTTGAAGACCAATAGCAGTAGAGGAGGGAAGGTTTAAGTGACTGACTGAAACTTAATTTTTTTATCTAGGCCCAGCAAAGGACTGCAGTTTAGGTTGACACACTTGTTGACTGGAACAAGAATGAAGTTCTTCGAAGTTAGAAAGCTTAAAAGGCAGATGAAGACAAAGAATTTAATAAAGAAAAGGATTTATTTCTTTGTATTTTATAGGAAAATTAGTGTATGTTTTGCATCATAAGTACTCTTGTGTATTAGTAATATCTATTAAAAGGTCATAAAGGACAACTTTCTCTGTGAGGATAATTGGAGAAATTTGAGGTTATTTAAAAGATTTGCAGTCATCAGAAAACTCTTTGAAATTTTTTTCTTAATATGAGTTCATAATATATGGAAAGTATTCAAATGATGTATCTCCTTTTTTTGCCTACAATGTTATGCATCCTGACCTAGCACTGAGGTATACTAATGGAGGTCAGGATTCTCTTCTATCAGAATATTCACAATGAAATAATATTACTTCCTGCCCCTGGAGAACTTAAATTCCAATTAGTTAAGATAAATACTAATGAGAATGCAAGGTAATAAGATATCTCTTTAACATACTAAGTAATTTTGCCCATGACTTGCTGCATTTATTTGGAGAGCATCTGGGTCTCCTGCCTTCCATTTAGATTTGTTGCTTACTGTATGGTCATATAACAGTCATTTTCAAAAAGAGGAAGTGAATATATTGAT
>VYZT01059522.1:35405-110529 GCA_013400735.1 Pomatostomus ruficeps | reverse complement strand
TTATTATTTCTGCATTTTTTTCTCTTCCCCTCTTTTTGTTTTACATATCACTTTCATTTGTTTGTAGAAGAAAGGAAAACAGATCCAGAGGATGGGGATACAGGTAGGGTGACTTATTAAGAATATTTTTGTGTTTTTCCCTTAAGTTCTTTGATTTGTTATGTTTAAGCAAAGAGCTGGATCACAGTTTTGATGTATTTTGGGGATTTCAAAATTGACACTGGGAAATGGAACCTAAGAAAGGGCTTTTTCAAACTTATTTTATTTGCTGTTTTAAGGCTGTCAAATTAGGGTGACAAATGGGAAGAAAGAGACCAGAATCAGGTAACATACTTTAAGACTTCTGTTCTGTCCCCCCTCTCCAGACACTCTGTTACAGGTTTCTGATTTTCAAAATATTGGTGTTACTTTGGTCCCCTCATCATGAGTTTTTTCTCTGTGCCTTAGTGGATGTGCCTTCTAAATTTTGTATTCCTGTTGTCCATATGTATCCAAAACTAAATCTGTTCTAATATTATAAGGGAAACACCCCTTCCATACCAGATTCCCTTTAACTCTTTGTGCCCCAGAAGCCTCACTGTACAGCCAACTCCTCCTCCAAACTCAGATCCTGGTATAGGATCGCCATCGCCAGCATCTCTAGGAACTAGAATGGTTCAATAATTCCCACTGGAGAAGACAATAAAGGAAAGAATAAAAGACCAGAGGTCTCAGCTGGTTTTATTTTGATTTTTGAAACAGATAAGTTTGCCTTAGGCGGAGCTGGATGATAAGGCCAGTTTGTAGTCCCTTTTGTCTCTGCTGTGAATCACAGGCTATCAACTGAAGAGTCTTACCCTAGAGAGCAGCCAATAATTGACCTGAAGAGCAAATAACATTTTTTAGCTCTAGGCTGAATTCAGTGATTGCTTATCTCCTTATAAAACTGTGACTCTCTGGGCAGCTGAGGTTTGGAAAAGTTAGGTATTAATCAAATCACTGATTACAGTCCTTCACTTTAGTGGTGAAGTAGCTGAATCTTATCTTACTTCATCTTAGCTTATTTCAAGTTAAAACAGGAAAATAATGTTTTTTATTTGAAGATGAAGCAGTGATTTTAGTGCCTGTCCTGAGTCCTGTTGTAGGAATGGAATTATAGAGCCACCACCTAGACCATTATAGGAATTATGTGGATTTTACCTCAATAGGGCCTATCCCTAGGTTCCACTTCAATAAAAGAATCAAGCAGAGTTCCTTTTTTCTATTATGTTTAATAGGCAATAGTAGTTACAGCTCAAGCTGGGTGCCTCTTAATAGGGGCCCTGCCTGTTTCTTGTTACTGGATTTTATAGTCTTGATAAGTGGCTTCATTTTCTCATTGCACTCCTGCTCATCCAATCTTGCTTGCAGCATCTGGGGTCTTCTCTTCTGATTTGCTCCCACAGCCTCCAGGCACCCTTTTTTCTGTGTCTTGAGGAATTTCCCTATCTTTTGTTACAAAATATTCTATAGTGAAAGTTGAAACTAGAGTTCATTTTCTAATGGTTACATTTCCATAGATAAAAACAAAGGTCAAATTCATGCAACCTAAGGTTTAATTTACTGTAATCACTAGAGCTAAGCCCTAACACAACAGTCTCTCACTGCAGTCCTTGTGGATCTGAGAGATTACAAGGCTGCAGTGCACAGTGCTTCTGTGCCTTAATCTGGCATTTCAGGACTGTCTTTGCACTGTAGTTATATTGCTTTCCCTCAGCACACTCTTCTGGAAATTTGGGGAATGGCTGGTAATGAATCAACACTTGTCTCTCTGTCAGCCAGGAATTTCCTTGTGCCCATGAAAACCCCATGGAACTAACCTTCAGGCCATGTGTTTTTAATGTTAGAGAGTTCAAAATAAGCAAAACTCCAGAATGTTGCCCACAGTGCAATGACCCCAGTTATGTCTGGTGAGCAGCACCAGGCTTTGTTTTCCTGTTCAGTCTTAATTTTTCATGTTCATATGGCTGGAATTTGAGTGTCTCATTGGATATTTCTGTCGGAGGCACAACTGCTGTTTATAAGAAAAATTCTGGAAGGAAATTCAGGCAGAAATAAACTCATTTTGCCAGGCCAAAATTTGGTTGCATACACTTTGGTACATTGTGGCAGTACATCAGTATATCAGAAGCAGCTTTAACTTTTCTAGCGTCAGTCTCTGTAGTCCTGAAAATGTGTTGTACTGAGCTCTAGCTAAGGATCTAATAATACAAAGTCAGCCCTTGAGTGATTCAGATGTGTGAAAGCTTATGCTCCCACATTTTAACCCCTGTTGCTAACTAATGGTTAGATTCAGGTTAGTTCTGGTTTGTTGACACATGCTCCATGAACAGCTCCTGACTACAGTGAAGTCCTTAGGGTAGGACCGATGCTCTGCCTTGGTTACCAAACTCATGTTAAAAGTTGAAGCTTCTAAGGCACCCAGATGGCTACTGAACTCTAGAAGTATTTTCTGCTCCTGCTAAACCTCCCACATAGGTGTCAGCTGAGTAGAGATTTGCCAGCAGAAGTGGAGGTGATGAATGCAGCCCAGCATTCCCATTCTTTCATGCTAGACCATGGGAAGGGAAGTGCCATGGCACCCTCTCAACCTTTCCTACTCCCATCCAGGCCACAGCTGCATGTGGCTGAAGTTACAGTGAGGTCAGCCCGGGGCAGGCAGTAACCCTGCACTTGCGTTGTGCATGTCAGTTCCTTGTACAGTAGAGCCAGAGCTTTCTTCTGCATTATGAACCTTCCACTGCCCTCAGGTCTTCCTCTTTTTGCACATAACTGAATTCACTCACTTGTTAAAGAAAGTTTCAAAAATACAAAGCAAGTTAGGTTTTCCTTTAATAAGATTTTATGGGAATTAAATAATTTTTTTCAAAATTTTTCTGTCCTATTTTTTTCTTGAAAAAAAATAAGCTACAAATTTTGCTTGTTTTGTTGCAGAGGACTCACACCAAGGTCTTATATGTTGTGCTCCCCTTTTGAGTGGAATATTTGTTACAGATCATGGGCAATTGGATTTTTGGAAATCTAACTTTCACTTTGCCAACTGATCATAGATAAGAATGAATATTTCCTCAAGTAATTGTGAAATTTCTATTTTATTCTCAAGAAATATTATTTCTTCATTCATAATTTCCTGAAATTTGGCAGAATGTCTGGAGACAAAGAACATATGCCATGATTTCCTAAGAAAACATAAGAAAAATTGACACATTTTCCCTTTTTGTGAAAAATATCTCCTTATTACATTATTGAAAAATGACAAGAAGATTTGCAGAATATTATGATTTCAGCAAAAGATGATCTCCTTCTTTGAGACAAGGCTGGAATGTTTTACTTTAAAAAAGTATGTGTTACTTCTGTCGTTGAAAAAAGAAAATATCATTTTGCAGTGTAAAGTTTTTGTTTCCAAGAGAAAAAAATATATCTTTAGAGCTTTTAAAACTAGATCCTAAAAAAGTCACTTTGTCTTAATGATAAATTGACAAATACTGCCAAAAGTTCTATAATACTTGAGGAAAATTATGATAGGAAAACTAGCTGTATTTTATTTTAGAAATTTTTGTCTGCTGCTCTCTTTTTCATTTTATTTCTCCCTATAAAACACCATTTCTTCTTTTTCATTAATTTTTCTTAATTTTAATTTCCCTTAGAATTGCTGATGAAGTCTTTTCTTTCATGTTGTTGTAGGGAGTAAAGATAGAGAGTTGGAATACAAAAACTAGAAGCCAGAAAGTTTACAGAGAACAGAGCATCTTAGTCTTTCTGCATTCCCACTTCCTTTCACCTCCTCTCCTTCCAGATTTCCTATGAAGTGCCACAACATTCACCTGGCAGCGCTCATAGGATGTGCTACCGCCCCTATTGTTCTCAAGAAAGAAAATAAAAAGCTGAGAGGACCAAGTTCTGTGCAGAGTCCCACTTTGCTCTTAGATTATGACTTATGAGGTTTAGAGTTTAAATCAGGTTTATGTAGTACACTGGAATTCCCATCTTGGTTCCATAAATCAGTCCAGATTGTGCAATACATACAATATACAGAAACTTCTATTTATGATTAGTGGGATGCTGAAATTTTAAGCCTAGACTACTTTTGGGTTAAAATTATGGATAGTTTAAGACAAATGTCAATCAAAATGAATGCTTTTTGGCATTTGGTGGATAATGATTTATTCTTGATTTATACCAGGTTAAAGTGGAAAAGAATCAAACTTGTGTGTATATAATAGCTAATTATATTTTGTTTGAAAATCTTTCTGAGCCGTTGTCTTCCTCACATTTTTCTATTTCTCAGTCTTCCACCTCAGCTTTGGCACTTACTTCCTTATTATTTTACACTGTAAATTGTGGCATTACAGTACCAGTTGGTTGAAACCAGCTATTGCCTGACTCACATAGTGAGAACCCATCCCTGACTGAAAATAATCGCTATTTGATTCAAGAAGAGTGAATCCTGAAATTGTTCTTGAAGCTGTGTTTCATTAGAATGCAATACAGTGATGCCACTGGGTGGCTCTTTAAGATTCCTTTAGTCATCTTCAAATTTTTTGAGCATACTGAGAATATACTCAAATAGTAAGTGGAAGGTCTGCTAGTCTGTGATTGTTCCTTGGTCATTAATTTGATATGTCAGATTATAATAAATGCAGAACCAGAATCTCTATCCAAAATAAGCAGGTTATCTTTGCATTCCTCTTTATTAAATAAAAGACTCAATTTCTCTTGAATATTCTTAAAATAGTAAAATTATATTCCATGGAAACATTGTGTTTAATTTATATTGAGTTTTTTTCACAAATTTGGATTCATTTGAATTGTGTAGATAATACAACAGTTACTAAGATTCTGTTGAAACACTGATCTGCTATTTTCCTCCTGTTACAACTGTTTGGTTTTCTGCAAAGTCGTAATTCAGGAACTAAAATTATATGCACGGAATTTAAGTAAATCAAATTTCATCTCCTTCTGTTAAAACTTCCATGAGCATAATTTTAACCTTGGAATTGAGGACTGCTTGTGTACTTATTTTCTTTTTTTTTTTTTTCTGTTTTTAACTTAACAGGTGCAGTGGATGTAGAAGAAAGGAATCGCCAAATGAAAATGAGCAAGTACAAACAGGTAGCAGGATCAGATTCCAGACTGGAACAAGATTATCATTCTAAGGCAAGGGAGTTTTGTTTTGAAAAGCAACAAAATATGCTTAAACTGAAATATCCAACACCAACTTAGAAAGTAATAGATGAGTGCCAGGTTGTTTCTTCACTAAAGGTTTCTCGTGTGTCTATAATAAAATTTTGAAAATGCACAGCACAACTCTTAACATGCGGTGTTCTTGATTATTAAAATTTAAAAGAATAAGTTAAAACAAATGAAAGAAGCAGAGTAATTGTCTATAGGAATGAACAACAGTGCCATGATTTAAAAACTCAAAGAGAAGGAAGAAAGATGGAATGAGAGGTATTGAAACTTTTTCATGGCTGTCATATAGCTGAACAGAGAGTTATCTTGATCTGTTGAAAACTGGAAGATGCAATGTTGCTTAGTTAAATAGTGGCTTTTAGCACTGGGAGAAGTGTTTTATACACCAACAAAAGCTTTCACCCCAGCTGTGGCAGATTGCCAAGAATCTGAATCTCTAGTAGTATAACTTTAAATATACTATCCAAAATTTCCTGCTATCTGGAACAGGGTCATGTCATATAGAGTGTGTTAATTAAAATAATCAAGGTATTTTCGATTTAAATTTCTATTATGCAAAAATAACTTAGTGTCCTCTAAAAGACTTCATTAATTGAGGTCATATTGTAAGTGGAAAACATGAGACTTCTGACCTATAAAACCTGGCTGAGGAAGTGAAATCTGTTTTAGACTTTTATTTCCAGGTTGTTTTTCCTTGCTTCCAGGATTGGCAAAGCTACTGTAAAATGAGACACTTAGTATTTGAATGCAAATAAATAATAAAATTTATGTGTTTTTATTATTATTATTATTTTTAATTATTAGTTTTGCAGATAATGTAGATGAATACACTTGATATAATTATTGTCTAGAATATACATTTTAGTGTGGGAAAATAGAAGAGCTTTAGCAAAGTCTGTTTTCAAATGGAAAACCCTGTTAATGAAAATAGAATTAACAAAACAAAACCAAGACTGTGAAAATGGCTTAGGATACTTTAAAACTCTCTAGGTGTGCTGTATGGTTATTTGGGTAATTTGCAAATGTAGTTTTAACTACACAAGGCATAGGAAGGTTTATTAACGTGTAAGAGGGACTTGGATGTTGTCATGTTTAGATGTTTCTTTTATTTTGACACTTATGGCAAAGTATTTCTATATTGTTGGCTTTGAAAGATGTCACCTTTTAGAGGCGAGCATAATACTGTGAGCAGACCTTATCGTAAGTGCTGTGATTGTATGTACCACTAAAATATGACTTTATGTATTGTATGTGTAACCAGACTGAATCTGCTGATTTTCCTGCTCCCTCAATGCTTGAATGAAATTTGAGTCAGAAGTAGGGCTGGTGCAGATTAAATTGGTCCTCATGTAAAGGAGTTAGATAGAATATAACTACCTAAGGAAGTATTTACTACCCTTGTTTCTCCATTTCACCAACACCATATTATTGGGCCTCACCCTACATCTTTTATCTTTTTGATGAAAATTTTACCTTCAGTACTATTGGAATGTATTAAAGAGGAAAATTATAAATGGATTTTTTTTATGAATATGGTGGTTTATTTATTGCACACATCAAACAATGTCTCCAGAAATAAACAGTTAATTTACTCTTCTGCTTAAGTGTAGTTTCAGTACTTGAAAATGAGTTATTTATTCTATCAACAAACCTGTGGAACTAGACACTGAATATTCACATACATGTATTAATTCAATATGCATTCTTAAAATTGTGTAGTTTCAAAGCCATGTGAGAACCATAACTCTCATAAGCCATATGAGAGTTCTGTCTTCACTTTTTTACTACCACTGCTTCAATTCTCCCTTAATTAAGTTATTATGTTATCTAGAGACAGAAAACGAGTAAGTACAATTTATCTACCTGGTTTCTACAAAAATTCTTTTGGATCACAAACTGACACACATATGTCAAATGATGACTGAAATGTTCTTTACAGTATATAGTGACTTTGATTTCTTTCGACCTCTCAACTGGCACAAGCAGGTGGTCATGAGTGCCATGCCTGAGAAAGATGTCACTAAGTAGGCATTAAGCCACATTCAGGACAGCTAGCACACAGAATTTTCTTTGGTCTTTTCTATTCTATTTCTTTCTTTAAATAGAAGTCAACAGGTCAACAGCATCTTTATGTCCTTCTTGATTACTTTGAGTTAAGAAAAAATATTCAATATCCTTCCTTGCTGAGAAGGCAAAAGCTGTAAAAGAAAAAGTTGTATTAAATATTCAAACATTAAAATAGACTTCCTGTATTATATCTCTCTGGCTTTGTCTTGGCTCTGGAAGTCTTAACTAGAGGCTTTAGAGCAAGGTACCTACCTTTCTGTGATGCATAGTCATACATTAAGAAGCTTGTGGAAGAAGTTTAATTCCAGACCTCGGTGTTCTTAGAAGCTGCTGAAATATGAAATTGATTCTCCCTTATATTTTTTTCTCATGATTGATACAATTTCAGATTGTATTTTTATTATTCTTATACATGCCTCATTATTTTTGGAACAATAATTATTCTGCTTCCATAATATTTTGTATACATTAGTTTAGCAGGGTGTAAAAGAGTTATTTCTTGAAATAACTTCATTCAAAAGCTGCTGAAGTGTGGTTTCAGGACAGACATATGGAAAACAAGTAATATATTAATTTTCATATAAATATTTACAGCTAAGCAGATGAGAGAAAAACAGTGTAGGCACTAAGGATTAGGTAGATTAATTTCTGGTATTGGAACAACTTTATTTCTGCTTATTGACTACTAGTAGACTTGTACTAAATAGGATATATACAAAAGTCTGAATTGCAGTGCTGGTAGATGCTGACATACAGGAAAACTTGAATTACGAAAATAAAGAAAAAACCCGCAGGAGCACAAGAGTGTTCCACCAGAGGCCAAATTAGCCATTTACCACACTGTGCCTCTGCAACACCACCAGCCTGATTTGTGCAATTTTCCTCAAGAATCTTTCTGTATCATTTTGTAGAACTGTCTTTTGAAGTCACTTCCCAAACTACCTCATCAAACCTCTCGGAACCTCTCTGCCTTGCTCCTGCCTGATACTCCCACCAGTAGCTCTTCTGGCAAACAAATTGGCAGTGCTATGTTTGGTGAGCAACTCCTTCCCCTGGCCATTCCCACCAGTGCTCAGATTCAGGAATTCCTGCTGACAAAGTTGGAATGAAGGGTGTGAGAAATCCTGCCACTCTTCTCCTAGCCCCATGACTAGAATATGCACAGTGGATCAGCTGAGGAGAGTTAAAATGTTTTGTTGCTGCTGAGAAAAAAAGAGAGAAGATACTTCTGGTTTATGGAACTCTAGAAGTGTTTGCAATCAGTGTGAAATCAGTGTAGAATCAAGAGAGAATTCCATCAGCTCAGGCTATATTAGCCACTACAGAGAAGTCTGATCACTAAAAGTGGTGGATGTCAAACTAGAGGGAGCTGGATTTATGTAGGAGTTGCAACAGGGAAAAACTATGGCTTTCTTTAGGAACAAAGGTAAAACAGAGACTTACAACTAGCTGACACATTTAGAACTCTAAGTATCTTGAGACTCATTTTATTTGTTTTATTAAGAAAAAATAATGACCTACAAAAAGGCAGAGAAATCCAGTTACATAATATAGTAATTAGTAATAGTCAACAACGTAGTCATTGGTAATATAGTATGTTAGAGCAACAAGGAATAAAGTTGGGATAAAAGAGGTAAAAGAGCAGATAAAAACTGATTTTTTTGCTGAACAAGCTTATTTAGCCAAATGCAGAAAACATTACATCAAACAGAGAATAATACATAACATCAAAGAGGATTTCCCAACTCCACCTTTAATGATTCATATTGATGATAAGACTGAAACTTTCTGCAGCATCAGATGTATGTAAAGCTTCAGTTCCTGATAACAATAACCACAATTCAAGTTTTAGATACAAGCACAATTCTCTGAGTTTGGTGTAGGAGAATAGTACTATAAGGCATACTAGCATGCTACTTTGTGATCTTCTAACCTGATAACAAGACCAAGACAAATTAAACTGTGGAAGGGAGTCAAGCATGTGCTTAGTTTATTTGAGTAGTGTAGATGTAGCTGAAATGCTTTCGGAGCATGCAGACACAGAACAGGTGCAGTTCTTCAGACTGAGACATTTTGATTCAGCAATGAATTAAGTACAACCTTATGGGGTTTCTATGTGAGAGAATGTGAAAAAGGTAAGGTCTGGAGGTGGAAGAAGCTGAATTTGAATGCCTCAGAAGCAGATCTTAATTGTAAGGTCTTCTAAAGTGCAAAAGTGCTGCCAAGAGCTGCCTTTTCCCTCTGAAACCTGCAGTAAGTAGTTGCACCATGGGTACAGCTACATGTGGTATCCTCTGACCTGTGCTGTCGATTGAAAGATTTCATTTAGTGGTGTTTTGAGAATCCCTTTTTCTCCTCCTTAAAAATCAAAGCAGAGCAGTACACAGAGCAGCAAAGAGTGCCAGCAAAAGCACTTGTCACCTTGAAATCCTTGCGGAGAAGGGAGTTAAACAAACATCCAACTAAAGGGATGTTGAGAACTTTGATATTTTGCTGCAAATAAGCTGTATTTGATTTATATGGGTTTTATATTGACAACTGTTTTAGAGTTCTTGGAGGATCATGATATGTCCAGTAAAAATTTGATAATTTGTAATAATTATGAGTATACCTCTTTGATCTATAATTGTTTCTTACAACTTATGTTGTTAAGGATGTAATTAGAAATAATCAAAATATTGAATACAAAATGGAGGCTATATCTATCCATATGCCCTCATAACACTGCATTTTTTGTTTTGTATATATTTATTTTTAACATACCATTTTAAATCTTAAATTTTTTAATATCTGAATAAAACTTGGAAAAACAAAATAATTAGAATGGAGCTGTGCTGGAGAAGAATTAAAAATGCAAAGAGTAACACAGGTGAGACCACACACAAATATTCAGTGCAATACATTTCTCTAGAATACCCATACAGCTAAGGGCCTAACCAGTGGAATTTAATAGGCTTATGAGTGGGGATAGCAGTGTGTAGTTCCCTTCATCTTCCCATTGCCCACCTCCACAACAATAAGCTCTTATCTCCAGAAAATAAACCAAATACCAATTAGACCAACAAAGAATTTCCCAGGTGAGGAAATGTTTTACTTACTGCCTGTTCCATGGCTTTTGTGCTTTCCTGTGGACTAATGATACTGTACTTTGGGCCAGAAACTTGGTAGCTCAGCCAGCTGGTCATGAATGACAGGTCCTGTCACCCTCAACAGCCTGGGGGTGTTCAGGTCGCCTAATCAACCACTCTCGTGTGTGCGTGATATGTAAGAAATTTGGGCAGAGTCTCTCTGGCCCATAGTGTTGGTAGTATTTGTATTTTCAATCAAGTATTTAATTGTATTCTTAATATAAAAAGTTTTTGGAATAAATTGCTGAAATGGAAGTTCTGGTTCCTGTAAGTACAGGATTTGAAGCTCAGTTATAAGACTTACAAATATAGCTAGATGAGATAAATTCAGAATTCTAGAACTGAACTCTATATACATGGTAATGTAGAAAATACCTCTTCTTTAATTTCTATTTTTATCAAACTGTATTTTGCTGATGTGTTAGAATTAAATTCAGTGACTTTGAATGTGACTTTAGATGTGGGTTGCTGTGATTTTTAGTATTTTCTTCTTTAGTCAAAGATGTGCAAACTCTCAGTAATTATTTCTGTTCCTGTAATTTTTCTTTTACATTAAATTCAAGCTCTCTTTTAATTTATTTTGGCTTTGATAATTTTCTGATTTATTTTTTATCCATTTTTGAGTATCCATGTCTCTATCAGAAATGTGGGGTATTTTTAAATGTACTACTGTGGTTAACAAAAATACTGCATCCACATATGATGTTTGTGGTTGAAATTTAAACATCTGAAAGTAGACTGATACTGGCTGTCTTTAGCTGTCAACAGGTACTTTCTATTGTCACACGTTTTCTTAGATTTTGTATAAGCTTTTATTGCTAATCATATGTTTGGAAAGAAGAGGTTAAATACATTATAGACTGTTATTAAAGTGCCTGATAATTTTACAATGAATCTCAAAGAGTACAAATGACCCCTGAAAGTAAAAAATAAAACCATCCGTCTATTTTAGCTCTTAATTTTCATTAGTTGTAGGAGTCTACTAGGGAAAAAAAGAGCTTTTCAATAGCAGAGAATTGGTTTTCCATTAAAAAAGCACAAATTCTAAGTGTAAAACAGTCTTGTGTTAAATATTCTTTTGCAAAAAGCAAGTATTTTCAAGAAAAAATTGTTTTAGCAAGTACATATGTATCAAATATACAGCAAAATGTATGTCAAAAGCTTTCTGTAAAAGCCAGGTTCAATCAAGCATTGTAAACATTCCATTAATAATCACATTTTAAACTCACTTGGGTGATGTTTTGATCAACTTCCAGCCAGAGCAATTACTGCAGTTTATCTTAAATCCTTTTATCCTTTTTATAATAGAATATTTTTCCTTTCAGAATGGATTTGTATAGACAAGTGAATTTCTAGACTGTTAGTCTTTTGGTTCAGAGTGGCTGTCTTTTCATAGTAAACTCAATTATTTCTGTTTACAGTTTTTATCTGAATTTAAGCTGTAAAGTTCCAAGACGGTATTGAACTAACTGGCAATTAGTGTACAGAATACTGTGACTATACTTGAATTAATTTTATTTAAGTTGTTCTGAAACTGGTGTTATGATGATAATAAGTGAGAAAATCTACAGAAAACAAGAAAAAAAATTAACTGGGAAATATATACTAAATATGTGGATCCCAAGTTGTGACATTCAAAAATTCAAATTGAGACTATATGAAGCTAATTGAATTGCTGCAACAATCAGGAACTCTAAGAAATGAGAATAATAATCTGTGATAACGTGTATCACATCAGTTTGTGCTGCTTAATTCTGTGCCAGGCAAATATATGCAAAAAAGTAATTATTCACATTTGAAATACAACAAGTCTAGAGCAGTGGCTCCATGATGGAAACAGGTTTGCTAGATCAATTTGCTACACTATTGACCTTAAAAAATCAAGAAAAGTGAGGGACACACTCAGAAAGGACAGACTTGAAATCTCAGTGCAGGGCTTGCACGAAGCCTGCTTAGATGTCTAGGATTCAAAATGAACCATAGGATCTTAGAATGGCCTGGGTTGGAAGGGACCTTAAAGATCATCTTCTTCCAAAACCCTTGCTATGGGCAGGGACACCTTCCACTAGACCAGGCTGATCAAAGCCCCTCCAGCCATGTCTTGATCACTTCTAGGAACGGGACATCCAAAATTTCTCTGGACAACTTGTTCCAGTACCTCACCACCCTCACAGTAAAGAATTTCTTCCTAATATCTAAATCTATTCTTTCAGTCTAAAACCATTACCCCTCATTCTATCACTGCCTACTCTTGTAGAAAAATCCTTCTCCGGCTCTTTTGTAGCCCCTTTTAGGTACTGAAGGCTTCTCTAAGGTCTCCATGGAGCCTTCTCTTCTCCAGGCTGAAGAAGCAGGACCTTTGTCTGCTTCGCAGGGGTGGTTCAGAAGGGACAGAGCACTGTCAGATTTGCAGGCAGGAATGGTGGTTGCCCCTCACCTCACAGCCCTGCTGCCCTGCCCAGCTCTCCTGTGCTGCAGCAGCTCCAGGAGGTGCTCCTGGGATGGCCCCTGGAGAGCTGCTCCCAGTGGTTTGGCTGAGCACCCCTTGGAGGGAGGGTTTGCCCAGAGTTTAGTGTTATCATTTGTAACTCTGACTATAATGATGAGACCAGTAAAGTGGTTTTAGTGGTATGGATGTTTTCTTCTCATCTGGGAGTGGTCCTCTTTATTAAATAGGTTGATTTTCTTTGATAGCAACCCCAAAATTATCAATGACAATTTCGCTAGCCTATCAACTTTTTTTCCAAACAGTAAGTTTGTGGTTTTGATGAATTTTTGCCAGCTGGTACACAGGAAAGAATGCTATGTGTGTCTCTCAGGTTTCTCTGTGGGTTTTTGATTTTTTTTTTTTACTAAGTATCCTAACTACCTAAACTCTTGTGGTTATTTTTCATGAATATAACTGTGGCTTCAAGCATCTGTACTGCAAGAAGCTCATATGAAGGATTAGGGAGTTGTAGCACACAGCCATTATTCTGAAAAAAGGTGGTTCTGCACAATGGAGCTAAATCAAGGTAGGGTCAGGACCCTTGGAGTCTCAGCATAGGGAGGTTTTTGTAAAGCCTCAGTGCCTTCAGCAACACTTGTAGTGAGGATGTTACTAAGACATGAAATTACCTCTGTGTCCTTTCTAACCTGTGATATTTCTGACTGTTGTTTCTGGGGACTAAAAGCTTTGCTTACAAGAGCTAGTATTGTTTAGTGCTAGGCAACAGAATATTTTCTTTAGTAATTTATCAGGAGGAGTATTATCCTCCTTCTGCAGATGGAAATAATTTTTTTGCCAGAGATTTCACTGACAGTCTGGAGTCAGTGAATAATAACAGGAAATAACACAATTTTATCTGAGGTTCTGCTTGTTCTATCACAGTAAAATTTTTCTGATTTATCTTTTTTCTTCGAACTGTGTAAAATCTTTGAAGGATGTTATATTTGTTGCATCATATAGAGCATCTTAGATACATTAATTTCAGAGAACCAGGATGCATAATTCTGTTTCTGCTCTCTCTTGAGTGACATATGCCATCATGTAAAAAACAATTGTGGTGATTTATATAGTTCTGCAGTTTAATCTGAAACAACTAGCTAATTAATAATATCTGAACTTTACTTAGCATATGATTTTCTATAAAAAAATTCAAAACACTGTGACATAGTGTTGTGTAACAAAGAGACAATAACTTAAATTCACTTCTGGTTAACAGGCTGACTCCCAGTTTCAAGAACTGTAAAGAATCAAATTGAGTGATATTTAGGAGGAAGTTTAAAATCTTTCCTTTCCCTCATCTAAGCTAGTTTTCCCAAAATTTGGGAAATGGTATGCTAATTCTATGCTAAGAAAACATTTGTTAAATGAAAAGAACTTAAAGAATTGAAGTTATTCTAAGCATTTATAGACATTAAAGGTCTTCAAAAATGTTTACAGAAGTTTTTGATCTCAGAAAATTTCCAATCTAGGTACCTGTCTTGCGAAATGAACTAAATTTCCTATGCAGTTTCATTTGATTTTTTTCATTGTTTCTTTTTTGCAAATATTATATATTATTGCCCTACTGTTCAAATGGTTTCTGTGGTGAAGATGAGATTGTAAGTAATATTAATAGATGTTGCATGTTTTCAGTAAAAGTGAACTCAGATTAACCCTACAAGAAAGCAGAGGTAAATCATAGTATTTACAATGAGATATGGGAGACATAAGTAATAAATGTTTTCTAATTACTCCCTCAAGAACAATGACTGAGAAAAAAGAGAGAGTTCAGTTTTTCTGATCTGTAGGAACAATTTGCTTGCTCAGGATCTCCCTGCAGCCTGTTTTTCTGCTAGTTGCAATAAAACAAGGGTAAAGCTGCTGAGGAAATCTGTTTTAGGGAAAATAATGTTTTCTCAGCAGTTTACCTTGCTTATGGAGTGATAAGAAAATGGTGGTATCTATATCTTGCAGATTTGTTTCTCCTTTAGCTTGACATAAATCAGCAGAAAATTTTTAGGAAAGCTATCATCTGAGCTTATATTTTCTTATTGTGCAGGGATTTTCCAAGATGTATCCTAATATCAGTGAAAACAAGAGATTAAGAAAAAAGATTATGTGATATCCCCTCAAATCATGCTTGATTTTGCAGGCTATCCTCTGATATCTCTGGATTTAAGGACTTAAAAAGTGGAATCATAGATGTATAAAGATATATTTTGTTCTTGAACAATTGTGGCTTTAGGCACTTCTGCTTACAGGAATAAGCACTCGCCAGATGGCCGTGTATCAATCCAGCTCTTCAGCATGAATTCCTTTGAAGGTGCTGTGTCCCAGGACAAATTTGGTGAAAGGCATATTTAAATGTTACATAGTGAAGGTAGGATTAAGGGGAAAGTTTGTATCTCTGTTCTTAAGCCATCAGGTGTGATGAAATACTTAACAGGCCTTTGGGGTTAAATAAAGTGTAATGAAACTGAAATTCTGTGATAAGAAACGATGTTTGCCTTGCCATCTTTTTATTTTATTTGTATTTGTTTTCATGAGACCCAAGGACTGAAAACAAATTATGGAAATGAAGTTTAAAATCTAGGTTAATGCATAAAAAATGCATAGACTGCATATTATCTGATTTCCTATCTTGCATTTGCCAACTAACATCTCAAAGAAGCCCAAATTAGGTAGAACAATCATAGATAAAAGAGTTTGGGTTTTTTTGAAACGGAAATTCTGCCTTGTTGCTTGCTTTAAAAAATAAGCTGTTGACTGGATAACAGGACTGTACAAAGTGCAAGAGATTCTGAGCACAGTGGTGACAGAAATGGCATGTGAACCACTTGGGAAATGGAAACAAATACAGGAAGTATGCTTTGAGTCAGTTTATCCAATGTGAATAGATGTACTAGCGTTAGAAGACCAATAAGGAGCAGAAAAAGCAGAGTTATCACTCAAACTGGAGCCATTGAGCAAGTGCAGGCTCACGGGACTGTCCTACAAGAGGCTGAAGTTCACCAGGAGATAAAGTACTGCAGATACCATTAAATGCAGTTACACAGTAAATTGTGAAGTCCCTGGGTACCTGTGTTTTGCAACTGCCTTAACTTGAACAACCCAGACTTTTTACAGTGAACAGTGTCCATGATGATGCATCCTCAGGAGTCTTGACATGGTGCTGTGGATTGCTAAAGGATTGCTGGTGTCTATTTTAAATAAGTTTTCTTCCTTCTGTGTAAGACAGAATAGAAGTTAATGTGTGGCAGTTGAAAAGATCCTGGAGAGTTTGAGAAGAGTTGCATCAGAGTTTATTACCTGCCATCACATAGCCAGACTGTGGACCCGTTTCTCTAAAGTGAAACTTGGTGACTGACTTTCCCCTGTTTTAAACAGCGGTTAAAATTCTGGTGGAGATCGGCAGTATGAAAGGGAATTTGAATCGTAAATGCTTCAAAGAAATCTTTGAAAGAGCTTTATTTTCCATTTTGTCTACTTTCCTGATTTACTTTCACATTGGAAAAGGGGGACTGATTGTTGGATATCCTTCTACCCTTAATTATCATTGAAGCTCTTATTTATTCACCTTCATATTATGTAGACTCATATTTCTTCAAGATCTTGGCTTTTTTTCAAAATCTGTTGGGAATATTCTGGTTGCAGGAATGCATTCTGTGGTTCACATAACTTGTTAAAAGGCATCAACTCTTGTAACAAGATGAAGTCAATCCACAGGACACATGAGATTTTCTATTCCTTCCCATTTATATATCAATTATAGCTGTTTCACCCTAGCCATGCGCTGTACTTGGATCTCTCTTTTGCCTCAACTTCATTATTCCAGCTGTGATAAATCATCTTAAACATCTCACTTACCTTGATAAATAATAGAAGGCAGTTACCTTCACCTTTAAAGATGATGTCTGGTTATCTAGAAGATGAGACATAACACCAAAGGACTCTGTGCTGTAGCTGTGATGTCATGTCCCAGAGTCCTGTTTCAATTAGATTGTGATTTGATGTAGAAGCTCGCGCTATGTGTAGTGACTTTAACGTAGCTTTTGTTGTGATATTAGGAGACACCTGCTTGGCCGTCATAAACCCTCTGTTTTCACTCCAATATGTAACACATCTTCGATCAATTTTTAAGAATTTTTTGAGGTGATGCATATAATTATTCCTCTTCTTTGTCTTTTACTTTACCTTAAACAACAATTTTTCACCCACTGTGTTTTTCATAGGAGAGATGGAATTTTAAACAATGTCTTTTTGATTTTGAACAGTCTGGAATAATGTTGTAATTTTATATATTCCAGCAGAAAGTTTGCAGTGCTCTCTCCTTTCAAAATTTTTACAATTTGCTCCTGATTTAAAGTAAGATTAAACAATAACATTTAGTTCCCTAGACTGGATGAAACTATCTTTGTGAATTAATTCTGCATCAATAACAGCTTGATTTCAGAACAGATATTAGTGCAGTTGAAATTAGATGTTGCCTTGATAGCCCAGAAGTCATACTGCATGAAAAAACCCATCAGAGCAAAAAGCTACTTGGTGTTTGAAAATGACTGCAGGAACGTATTTTTTTTGTAGGAAGACAAACTTGTTGACAAGCTAATTTTCAAGCTCACTTAAAGACCCAAATACTTAAGAACTGCCTTACTGCTCCCTACTTTACCAAATATTTACAGGTTCTATAAGGTCTCTGAAGTAATGCCAGAATATTTTCGAGTGCTATCCTGTGTTTATATAACATTGTGCAGTTTGGGAGTTCTTAAAAAAATTACACCATGTGCCAATTTATGTGAAGCTGATGATTTTGTCTTTTGATTTGGCTTGCCTCTGGACTCTTCCCTCTAGATTTCCAGTTGCCCTTAGGCACTGATACACTGGTGATTTCTGTGTTACTTGTGCACTTGCAGTTTTAACTTCAAGTCCTGGATCATCCTGACCCGTAGGAGGACAGAGTAATTTGAGTTGGAGAAGACCTCAAGAACTGTCTAATCCAGCCCTTAGCAGAAGTCCAAAGCAAGGTCAGCGTGAGATCAATACAGGTTCCTCAGGGCTTTCGCTTGAGGTCAGGTCTTGAAAACATTCAAGGAGGAAAACTGCACAACTTCTCTGGGCAACTTGGTCCATTACTTCCCTGTACCTATGGCAAAAATGTGCCTACTTATACCAGTCAGAGCTGCTGTGAATTGCTCGGCTCTGTCTTTTTGGCATTCTCCCCTGTATGATCTGATAAACTACTCTTAGGTAGTCCCACAGCCATCACTTCTCCAGGCAGAATGAGCCCAGCTTCCCCAGCCAGCTTGGTGGCCTTCCAGTAAACTTAATCTAGTTTATTGATGTCAGTGTTTTACTTTGGGTCTCAAAACTCTTACAATATTCTAGATGCAGGCTAATGATGGCTGAATAAAGGGGAATAATCACTTCTCTTGTTCCATTTGTGTTCAAGTCAATACAACCAAGGCTGTCCTTCTTTCCTGCGGAGGCCAACTCCTGACTCACTTGATCTTTTTCACTGTTGTTTTCCTTCCCTAATTTAGCAATAGGATGCTATTTGCAACATGACTTAGTTCCATAGTGAAATCAGGTTTTAGGAACTCCTTTGTAAGACTGCATATGTGAGTATTGGTTAGTGAAGTTGATAAATAGATGGCACCACACTGCAAAGGGAAGGAAAACTTTTGAAGTAAATTTTTCTCACATGTTCAATAGAAGTATGGATGTTCCTTTTTACTGATGTTTTAAATGGTGGTCTGAATTTATTAGAAATTCAGATGGTTTAGAAGGTGGCATTTGCAAATCAGGTTACAGTCAGTTCTTTATATTCAAGGTAGAAGTGGATTGGAATGTTTTGAATACTGAGGAAAAAAAATTATTGGATAAAGATGGGAGTGAGGGATGGATGTACCAAGAACCACTGTATATCCAGCTAGATTTACTGGTCCAGGCACTGTACTGCATAGAAGTAACAACACCATAGCTCTCTCCTATATGTTAGTGCAAGGCAAGAATGCCAAGAGAAGTGCACAGGGCCATGCACAGGAGATCAAAGGGTGCTGAATACAAAGAACTGGCTGAAGGGAGAACAGTTGAAACAATGCCAATGTGACTCATAAGAAGAAATATATAGGGTTAAAATGCAGGATCCAAGAATTAGAAATTAAAAGGAGGAAGATAGGATAGGGTAGGA
The DNA here is from genome assembly GCA_013400735.1 of Pomatostomus ruficeps. NCBI lineage: Eukaryota > Metazoa > Chordata > Aves > Passeriformes > Timaliidae > Pomatostomus > Pomatostomus ruficeps. The sequence goes on along the minus strand of VYZT01059522.1, from coordinate 91,466 downwards.
TCCAGGACTACAAAACAGAAGTCAGGCTCAGCGGCCAAGAATGAGTCTAAGGTAGACTGGCTGCAACTCCATATGGTGAAACCTTCAGAGAACCAGGATCTCATTATATACCTAATGCCTAATACAAGAGCAGTGCAAAAATTAATCTCCTGAGGGACAGCTGTGTGCCATGTGGTAGCTAAAGCAGAACTGGCAAAGGCAGACCTGGCTGGCTGTACCTCAGTTGCCTTGATGGATCTTGACAGGAGTGACAAATGTAAACATAGATTATGGAGCTGGTTGAGTATAAATTACATGAAAGGGCAGATTAATCATAGCCTTCATCTTGAGTTTGTGTTTATGCAAGCTACAGATAAACATATATTGTATGTACTCATCTGTATGTGCTATTTTGTAAAAATGTCTGATTATTTGCTTTATATACATCTAATATTATTGTTGTAATTATTAGTAAGTATTTGGCTTTGTTTTTAATAGCAGACTTCATTAGGCAGCCATTAACAAAAGTTTTAGAAAGAATCAAACAATCCAGTAACATTCTTTCAAGTGATGTGTGGTAACAAAAATTTGCAATGCCTTTAGAAGCTGTGAATTCACACCGAACGCTATAGAACATTTCAAATTACTGTGCTCTGGCTTCTTGAGAGCTTTTGTCAGTGATTCAAAGAACTATTGAAATAGTCCAGAATGATTCTTTAATCTTCTGGTGGTAGCACAATGGGCAATTGTCTGAAACATCTTCCCAGCATTTTGATCACTAAAAACATTGACCAGATTTGTATGTCCCTATGTAAATGCTGGCAAATAAGACCTGATGAGTAGACTATAAAACAAGAAAAGATAATAAAACAGAAAGACAGTTAGAAATCACCGACAATGTCAATTGCCTGGACAACTGCATGACTGTATAGTCCAAGATGGAACACTGGTAACAATAGAGTAAAGCAAGATGAAACGCTTTAAAACACCCTTTGAACTAGAAGTTCCAAACCACTTTCTTTGCAGAAATAAGAGCATCACTGTCAGACAAGTTGCAGCTCTATATGGTCTGTCAGTCATTTTCTGGTAGTTCACAAAAGGTCAAAATATTTGCAGAGGTTGTTGTATTAGGAAGCAGAGCAGGTGTTTGTTTTTCAACTTTAATAATCGTGAATTTGTCACTAATGGACAGTAGTCTCTTGAAGTTAAAAGGCATAGGCACTAACACCTAACTGTCCTTTTGTTAGACTCTCCAGCTGATTATTCTACTAACACAGATAAAAATACCTTTAGAAACTTTGGAATACTTGTGTGATAGAAACTGTAATAATGAATTTTTCTTGTTCTTCAACACTGCAAAATAGGATAAAACCATCTTACTATTAAAATTACAAAAGCATATTTTAATAAATCCCTCTGCTTTCAGCAGACTTCCCATTTTTGAAACAGCTTGAAGAGGTTGATTTGACTGCTTAATAGGTCATAAAGTCCAGAATGTTGCCTTTATTATATGAGTCTTTATTGGGTTGGAAATGAAAATGTAACCATATTCCAACAAAAGAGGTCTATATTTCCAGTCTGGGGAAAGTCAGGAGATAATTTTCCTACTGTTGTGGCTGGTATTTAAGAAAAGAAAACAAAAGAATCTGAAAGAATCTTTTAATTAGCCTTCCTAGTGGGCAGGTACATTTCACCACACCCTGGCCCACTTGATTGTCCAACCCAGGGAAGGTCTGGAGCTTATTACTGTTCTTGTACCTATTATTTCTGCTGAGGGATATTGGAGCACACAGGGTAGTTGCTAGAGCCCATGATCCAAATCAGTGTTCATACTGCTCCAGCCATGGAGTTCCCTAGCAATGTGCTTTCAGATGGTGCAAATCCTACAGCACAGTACACAGGGACAGCTCTGGAGAGGGATGGGAAATGGTGTCTGTTTTTCAGATATAATGGGGGCATAGCACTTGGTTAAAAATTACTTTTTCAGTCCAATAGTTGATATTGTCATACAGTGGGTGACATTTAGGAAAAGAAAAAAAGTGACATTCAGAGGAAGAAAGCAAGGAAGTATGTAAAATATATGAAGATGGGATGCCTTGGGGCAACTTTAACTATACAAAAACTGAAAAAGCAATAGCACAAAACTGAAAAAATGGTTGCATTTTATACTTGGAGTATAAAATGACAATTTGGTTCTTCCATTGACATGAAAGAACCAAATGCTTTTTAAAAAATCAGTATTTGCACAATGGAAGTGCCATTGTACTCTTGAGGCAGCCAGCAAAGAAGCATTTCAAAAGCTGCCGTATATAGAACTACAATTGAAACAAATGTAAAACTAAAGTACCAGCATGGCATTTGTCAGACAAACGCTATGGTTCCTTTGGTCTTCTGTGCTGGAGTTACAGAAACACAAACATGCCACACACTACTGTAATCCATTTCCTAAACAAAATTAAGTCAGATATAAGGTTAAAAGTAGACAGCAGCAGCAGAATAAAGAGTGATTAGGAGCAGTTAATGAATGAATATGAGGTATCTGAACTTTGTCCAGAAAGAAAGATAATTTAATTCATTTACTAGGTGTTTCCTTGCTAGGCAGCTAGCAGTTGCTGAGACTGTAACTCAGACAAGGTAAATAAGACCTTTGAAAATATTGTATATTAAGACATTCAGATTTAATGAAAGGATCGATTAATTTTCCCAGTTTTAATCTTAAAACATCCTGAAGCTGTAACAGTCAAATAATATTTCAGTGACATCTGGCCCAACAAAAAGCATTTGATGGGATATACAACTGAGAAAAAAAAGAGACAAGGTAATGATTTGATGATCTTTTTTTCACATTATTTTTCTAAAGTTATTTACTTTTAAGTTGTTTTTCTTGCCAAAGCAATTCTCAGTCTTCACTATATATCACTAATTATTACTATTGCATTGGCTTAAAAAAAACCCCAAACCAACACAATAAGGTTTTTTGTTTATGGAAATGGCTGATTTATTATATACAGCACATTGGTATGCAGTAGGTTAAGAACTGACATTCTCTAGGTGTGAAAATGAAACAGAGGAAATCAAAACCACTTGTTTTTGAAACTTTATGTGCTGCAGAATGACTCTTTAGAATAACTCTGTGCAATGCTGATAGTGTTTGCTGCTTCATGCTTAATTCAGAAAGGCTCATTTCCATGGACTGCTGGGCAAGCTCAGCATAGGAACTGCAGACTGAGGCCTATTATCCTATGAATCACCACACCTAATTCTCTGTCCCCTAATAGCAATAGGGTTAACAATTTCATCAATGTGACACTATGGTCCATCTTCCTTCCCCAGAGCAGAGCCACGTCAGGTCTGCCGTGCTGGGGTTGTGCCAGCCTGGGGGGTGCCAGCCTGGGGCCAGTGCTGCTGGCAGGAGGACCCTTGCCCACACAGGCATTCATGTCTTGGCTGTCCCTTAGCTTGGTGGGAGCCAGTGGCAGCGTGGCCATGGCAGCACAGGGGTTGGCACAGCGGTGACATCTGCCTGGGGGTTCAGCTGGTGCTGAAGGCCTGAGGGAACTCTGCATTGCCTTTTCCATAGTGTGTGATGGTAGCCCAGTATACCAGGCTCTACTTTCCAGTCTGGGTAGCTTTAGGCTAAATCAACAGAAACCACATTCATAACTTTGTCTTGAATGAAGAATTATCCTAGGGAAGGTTAGGTGGGGGGATAGGACTCATCGTATACACATTTCTCTAGGCATAATTATTTTTTATTTCTCTAAAGGGCTAAGTAGTTGCTCTTTTAAAAGGAGTTGCTAAAAAAGAACACTCCTTTTATTCTGGTATAATGTTCCACTATTTCTGATGATCAGGACAGCTTTTATGTTCCCAAATTATGTTTAATCATTGCTTTTATGTTCCTAAATGTAATATAAGTAATAATATGTGCTGTTTTCTTCATCAAGCAAAAAAAATAATGATATCAATAGAACTAGTCAATAAATATTAAAACTTTTGAACATTATAATCACAGAGAAACTGAATTCATGGGTGGCTAAATTCACTTTCACGCTTAAAGGCTGAGAAGGACTCAAGTGGTTGTTAATGAACACAAATATGGTAAGTTAGTAGAGGTCAGGAAGAATGATAAAGATTGCTGTAGAATGCGCAACCGTTTTTGTATGTGGGGTGTTACAGCTGTTGCTTGGTCACTCTCTGCAGCAGATGTTGAATCTAACTTGCATGAGCATTTTTTCTTGTCTTTATTTCATTTTCCTGTCTCAAAATGAGCAAAATAACTCACTATTTCTAAATGTAAAAATAATTTCTGAGGAAAGCCACGGAAATGCTATTCTGAAATCCCATTTAGATACTGCACAGTCTTTCCGAATATTTTCCAGTGTAACATTCCTTGTAAAAGAACAGAAATAAATGATCTTTGTAGTTCATGAAAGACAGTTCTTCTAAAACTATAAGAAAGGGACAAATTTAATAGCTAAACTTGGACACCCTTCTCTTCTGCAGTACTACACAGGTTTGCCATTTTACATAATGAATTATTTTCTCTGTGGCTGAGTACAATTTCTTACCCCCAAGAGTTCAACAAGCCTCTGATGTGTTGGGAAGATTATTTTTTCCCATTGTTTTCTTTCAGTCCTGTCTGTGCTGCTCTTCACATCTTTCTGTAGTGTCTTGCAGTACTATTTTCCTGAAAATATTACCAGTAGCAGCCCATCAGATTTCTGTATATGCAGAAATGCCTTTATGTGAGGAGAAGGAAAAATATCTTCCTGCTATTTATTACATTTGCATATAGTGCCATGCAGATGGCACAGATTTAACATTAATTTAGAGCCAATATGTAACAAAAACAAATAGCTATCATATTTTGTTCAGATCTAACCTGAATACTGCTGCATAATACTGTCTATGTTGTCTTACTGCTGATCACCAGTCACCTGCCAGTTCCATGTTTGATATATCCTGTTAACAAGCTCAAATACCTTTGTATGCTTTTTGTTTCTGAGGTACATTTCCCCTACAAATTACTTCTAGTCCAGTCCCATCCTTTTAGTCTTCCCAGCCCAGCAGTTCAGCAAGATGTGGGTTGGTTTGGATAGCTCCAGCATCACTTTGTATTTTGATTTGATAATCTTATCTATCTATTTACTTGGGGGAAAAAGATTAACATTTGTCAGTTAGAAGTTCTTGTAAACAGGCTAGGCCTCAAAAGAGACATGTACTTTATAGATAGCATGCAGCACATTCTGTCTCCTGTTTAATCTTTAATGAGCTCAGTAATCACAGGCAAGTCACTAATCTCTGTGCTTTCCTTTCTGCACTGGTGAAACAGTTGTGGTAAGAATATTCTGTGGGGGTTTAGATGTCTTTGCTAAGCTTTGTGAAACTTTTGGACATGCTGGAAGTTTTGTACAAGTTGAAACTGAGGAGCTAACTTTACTGGGATAGCAAAGCAGAGCAAAATTAATAGAAACCAAGACATAACTTCTATATCAGTAAAAAACTTCACTGTAAAAGTTCAGGCAGCGTGGTGAGAAAGGCAGTTTAGATAGCACCAGGGACCAGGTCCGTAGCTGATTTGTGGTAGCATGTCACGACAACACCATATCTTTGTTCCTTTCCTCTTGCAGTATCGGTCGGGGCGGGATCCTCATCGAGGCTCAGATAATGTTTCCAATAAGTCTTCGGACAGCGATGTCAGCGACGTCTCGGCTGTGTCACGGACCAGCAGTGCCTCCCGTTTCAGCAGCACGAGCTACATGTCTGTCCAGTCAGAGCGACCAAGGGGAAACAAGAAAATAAGGTGAGCATGATGAGCTATAGTGTCAGCTGTAGCTGTGTAATTTTAGTAATGGAACACTTAGCAATATTGGTATTTGACAGTAGCATTTTGCCTAGAATGACTTTTGCAGGGATTTTGCAAAATACTGGCTTAAATGTCTTTTTCATCTAATGCTTTTTGAAGTCTTCATGGTATTTGTTTTTAGCCAAGTTTTATCGTCTTGGATTATCTAACATACACTAAAATAACAAACATATGTTGTCAGCAAGTATTAGACACACTTCCCGGAAACGATTTTATAAAATATACTTAATATGATGAAAAGACACTTTAACTTGAAAATTTGTGCCAGCAGAGGCATCTTATTTTCCTTTTAAATAGAATGCTGAACTTTTATAGACCTATTATTTAATACTTACTCAGACCAATTCAATTTATTTAATACTTACACTAGTCCAGTTTAACTGTAGGTGTACAATCACTGAACTGCTCTTCAATAAGATGTACATTGTATATCTGTGACCAAAACACAGCATTTTCTTTGGCTGCACCCTGTGTGCACTCAGAAGAGCTTTGGCTTTCAGTTGGTGCGCAAATGAAAGATAATTTTTCTAGAAGGTGTCACTCACCTCCATCACCTATATTAATTCTCAGAAAATTGTCCTCTTGAAAGAAGGCATTTGTAAAAGTTGTTTAAGCACCTGCTTATATGAGCATTGTTAGGACCACATTGTTTCTGTCATACAGTTCATTTTAAATGTGAAGTATTGCCATGAAAGTTTTATTTGAATGGGGACTTACAGACTGTCCTAAGAAAATGTTCCAAGGCTCTCTAGTGTAGGCTGGACTCCTACCCAGCATGACTTACCTTATGTCTGCTTTTATCTTTTAAGTTTTATTTAATTTCTTTTGCATTTCCTTTCTTCATGCATGTCCTTCTCCATGACCTTAATTTATTATTTTCTTTTTTCTTTTTGCATGCCTTTTTCAATTTTTGTTGACTTCAGAAGGACAAGGGATATAGAGGGGAAAAAAGAGGGAGGGCTGGAAGGGGATGAACAAGATGAAGTATTTCCTGAGGAGGAAGAAAAAGAGGAGGAGGAAAAAGCAAAGGAGCAAGAAATTAATGAAAAAGGGGAAGGGCAAGAGGTGACAGAGAACTGTGATAAGGAGGAGATCAAAGAATCAGGGCACGATGAAAAAGCTCAAGACCAAGCTGAGGAAGGGAAAGAAGATGACAGGTAAAATACACTTCTGTTTATATAGATCTATTCTTTCTCCTGTACCAATCCCCTACTTGTCTTCCCTTTTTATTGCCTTTGCTTGCTTATTGCCTATGCTCTCTGCAGCTCTTTTTTTTTTTATTTTTGCTTTCAGTCATCATGCTTTCATATTTAATCAAGTTTCACTCTCAGCTTCAATGAACTTGTTCTGCATACCAAATGAGGCAGCACACAAACTTGACTCATTAATATGCATACAACTGCAGCATATTACTTTTTAAATTGGTTTAGACTAAAGTTTGGTTTTGACTATAATGAACAGCAGAAATTGTAAGCTTTTTTATTATATTCTCTACTTGAATTATTATTTCATGAAAAAATGTTTTGTTGACTAAAACTCAGCAATATCAAAATTATCTTTACTTTTATTTATGGCCATACTAAAGAAGAAAATTTGGATTTTTTTTTTCTAGTCCTCTTTATGGTGCACACTGGTTGACAATCTATGTGGATAAAGCAGAGTCTTTCTTTTTCTTTTTTTGCTCCATGTGAATAACTGTCAAGGATTGCTGTGTTGTGGAAGGGTCATACACTTCAGCTGCTGTGTTGTATCCAGAAGCATTGCGGCACAACCGGCTCTGGTTTTATCAGATAATATCCTAGAATTACACATTTTGCCACAAATCCTTAAAACAATGTAAACGTCTGACATTTTGTATTGCAAAATCCATGTATGTTGCATTGAGAGAAATACAGTAGTCCTTCTTTCTTCATTAGGAAAAATGAGTTTCAGATGTGATGAATATTCTTGAGCCCATCCTCAATCACACAAGAATGGCAGAAAATCTCAGAAAAATACATTTTCTTTTAGCCTGCCAATTCTGCACTACCTCTAAATAACTTATGCTTGTAAAACTGTGCTCATATACAATAGGGTAAGCACAGAGCAATCTATGGAAATCCATTTTCTTTTCTTGCTACAAACTTACACATGTACATGCCTGTATATGCTCACACACATACCATACTCAAAACAAAGGGGATACAAAGAGAGAATTGAAATACCAATTGTATAGTCTTGGGTGGTATGAACTCATATAGCCATACTACTGCCTTTATATATTGTGCCATCTTTCCTTCACTCAAGTTTATGCACTTTAGAATTTAACAAAAACAGTTGTTCAGAAACAGCTGTCTTTAAGAGTGCCTTGGCATGTGTGTTCCAGGGACTGCTGTATGCTTATTTAAAGACCTTTTTCTCTTCTATTTCCCACTGATTTCCCAGTCTAATGGATCTGGAAGTCCTGCCTTTCAAAAGCATGACTCTATTCCTGGCTTCTAGATTTCATTCAAGCTGGTCTTTAGCCAATATGCTGCCCCCCATAGAAAGTAAAGTCCTTTTTGGGAAACAACTCCTTGTTTCCCGTGCCAGCTTGTTCTTCTTGTTGCTAGCTGCTCTCTGCCTTCAGGAAGAAGTGACATAAGTCAGGAGTCTCTATCTGATAAAGAAACAACATGTTGTTAAGTGACTCTTGTGCAGTGACTTTTGTTTGTGTTAGATTTTGGCTCCCTTCATGGAAGTCAGTCTCTAAAATTATTTGCCCACTTTGCACATTTTGACCACTTTTAGTATACAAGTTGTGAGTAAACAGAAAAGTTTATATTCACCTTCCTTTCCCATGGTGGAGTCAGTGCTCATTTTTAGTATTGTCTGAACATTTTTCTATGGTAAGAGCCACACAGAGAAGCCAGAAGGATTCCTGGATAGGGGCAAGTATAGGTATGCACACATATTTATATACACACGTAGTTCTGTATTATTGACATATTGAAATATTATGACTTGTGTGTTCAGTGGACAAGCCTGAAGGGAGGATCAGTTGTCAGCTTTTTTTCAAATTCACTGCCTTCTGCTCGTTTCTTTGGCAATTTATAAAATAACTTATACTTGGCAATTTATAAGAAAAGGTAATGACTTCAACTTCCAAATAAGTATGTTTTCAGACACACCACAAATATCAAAAATAACCAAACATATCAATTAAACTTATCAATAGGTATTTGAGAGACCCAGCAGAAAAAAGGCAGCCAATTCTTCCAGGATAGAATAGTAGTAAACTATCATCTAGTTCTTGAGATCTTGGGCATCAAGAAAAGCTATATTGCAGATGGGAATTTTCAACCCATATTTTTACTTCAGAGGTGTATCTTTAGTTGGACATTAGTCACCTCTCCTCTGGGCACTCTGGAATGCAGGGGCTGCTCACAATCACTCCATCATCAAAAATTACCTTGTTAAAGATACCTCATATCTCTTGATATATTGTGTTTATACACTTTATGAGTAATGGTAATAGTCCCACTAAGGTCTTCAATGTGCTGAGATCATGGGTGGGTTGAAATGACTGTGAACATCCATCATTAATTCATCCCATGCCTATTTTAAAGAGTACATTGGCACAGTAAAAGGCATTAAGTTTTGAAGCACTGGAGCACATTAAATCAATTAATCTTTTTTGGCAGAAATAGTTGCAGCATCAGATTTTGCCTTCATTAAACCTTGTAAAACTAAACTTTGGCATATGCTTGGCCTATAGGGAAATCCTAATTGTGTTCTTTCTTGGCAATGCATATTAGCAAAGAGTGGCTCCAGCTTTGCTGTTGAGTATTCATTATGTACAATTACTTCTTACTCCATCTCCCTGATAATCTCAGAGCCAAAAATAAAGGCTTCTACATCTCATCTTTGATAATTAATACTTTTTATTGAAGGTAATCTGTTTAAGACTACTCTAAATTTTATAATTTCTTAACATTTTCCTAAATATCAATCCTAAGCTTTAATTCTAATAATCACAGCAGTTTTGTTTTACCATATGAATACACAGCAAAGGTAATCATAGAGCAGGATTTCCCTCTTGAAATACAGTAGAAAACTAAAACCTCTCTTCCAAGGACACAGAGTCTAAACCATAAAATAACGTATGAGTCCAGAGAGGGAAGCACAGAAGAACAAAGAGACATTCCACAAGACTGGAGATAGGTACAACACTGTGTTGGGGACAGCTTGACAGCAGAGAATGAATGCTAAGAGGAGATTTGAAGAAAGAAAATAAGATATCTTTGTGAATGTTTTTGGAGAGCTCTTTTCAAGCATTCAAGACAGCGAGGACAAAACATGAGGTGCTTGCTAAAAATATATCAAGTGAATGAGGAGCAAGTCTGATGATCAGAAGTTGATCTTTCAGTCTTGAATGAGAAAAGATAAATATGATAAGGAACAAGTGCTAAAATACTAGGAAATAAGGATTAATTATGTACAACTTTGTAAAAGAGAGTATAAGTTTTTACTGATATGTGGAGGAAGATGAGACAGCCAAATAAAAAAGTTATGAAACTTATCTTTCCTCTGGTATCCTGGAAGGGGTTATTGGGTAAATTGCCAGGGCTGGAGAAAAGCACTGCAGTATCTGCAATTTGAAATGGTGAGAGAGTGGACAAAGCAATTATCTGTGTGGGTGGACAGAGAGGGTAGAGATGTGAAATAAAAAACATGTGCAAGTCACAAAGTTTTGCTATGTCTTTGGAAGGAATCAGTTACATCCGATGTGAAGAAAGGAAGTGATTTCTTAAAGACAGTAGAAGGAATAGAGCCGATTAAGTAGGAAGATGATACAACCAAGAAAGGAAAATTTGTAGTGGAAAAATTCAACTGGGATGTAATTTTGCAGAGCACTTAAAAATTCAAGAAACAGAGTGCAACATATGGCTTTAAGTAATGTATTTTTTCAGATACAAACCCTTTTCTCTTCCTAAATGTTCTTCAGGCTTTTTGTGCCCCTTCCCTTGTTAGGTATAAAGATTAATCTCAAATTCACTTTCTAGTTCTAATTCATTCAGTAAAAAAAGTCTCTGGATAATTTAATTTGTAGGTTTTAAAACTGATTCCTGATGAGTATTTGTTCCTTAGTATTTCATTAAATTGTAATTTTAGTATTTCAGGTTTTATGAGCCTTCCACTGTGACTGCAGCTATTACCAGTTAAATGCAGTATTTTTCTGGAAGAAAAAACACATCAATGCAGTCTTTGCAAGCTCCTTCACAGGGCCGGAAGCCAGTAATGATTTTCAAAATCTATATTCTGGTAAAAATATAAAAAACTGTACAAAAGATAACAAACACTAAGAATCCCTTTTCAACATATATGTCCTGTTTAGTTTCTTAAAGCTTTTTCAAATGTATTTCAATGATTGCTTCAACTGTACTATTGGATGAAAGAAGGTAATGGTGTCTAACCTTTGTAGCAAAACAGGCCATATGTTTGGAAGAGAAAATAGTGCCTGAGACTCTTTCCCCACTGCATGATCTGTCTTTTAGCAAAATTGCAGTACAGGTAGTCTGGGCTTCCAACAGAGATTAGATTAGATAGATAGATAGATAGATAGATAGATAGATAGATAGATAGATAGATAGATAGATAGATAGATAGATGGATACACAGATAGAGAAGGTTCTCCCACTGTCATTTCTGCCATGGAAGTAGAGAGAACTGGGGCCCAGATATGTCAATGTTCATATAGTTTTTCAGGGAAAACATGCCAGCATGCAGTTTCCAGCAGCTCTCAACAGGAGATGTTGGTCTAAAATTTTTTTCAACATGACAACAAAGTGATCTTGCCATTTCTGGGATGAGAATGGCAGGTTGCAGTACAAGGTTCACCAGATCTTTTCAGCTGCAAAGCATTGCATTATCCAGGCAATTGGGACACGTGTGATGCACTGAGTCCTTGAACAAAAAGCAGCAACTTTATTTTGTGTCTAACATAACTCTCCTGCACAATTATGACTATATAAGCAGAGCTGGTTACATATTGCCAGTCTATGTCTTTAAAATCAGAGGACCTAAAATAAAGGTTTTTTCAGTTAGATTTTAAAAGTATTTTTGAGCTGGGTAGAGTCTGTTAGGCATTTATGACAAATTCTTGCCCATTTGAAGCACAGATTCAAAGCCACTACTTTTTTATTCAAGATTTTTAACTTTAGTTTTCTACAGCAAGGCAAATACTCAAACGCTATAAATTCATAGAGCTACTGGATCTATACCAACACACATGGCCATTTGGTTTTTTACATTTTCATAGCTGACATGCAGAAGAAAATTATCTGTATCTTCTGGAAAAATATTACTGAAAAATAAGACCGACTTTTTTATCTTTCTTTGTACAGGATTAAGCACAACAGATCTGTGGACAAAAATAGCAAGAGCAAAAACCAGAAGTGGGGTAGAAACTTATAAAAACAAGGGATTGAATATTGAAGCTTATAAGGCTTTTCTTTCTTGGTCATTATGGTTGGACAGATATGGCTCTGTCTTAGTGATGTATGTTTTCACTCTTTTTACCTCAGTATTATTTTAATAGAAGAGTGACAAGATTCTATAAAATTAATACATACTCCTAAAAATATACTTAATTGAAAATAATTAATAAGCTTATCACTTAGCCTTCCAAGAAACGAACATAAACTCCTTCATGTTACTTCTTAGAAGTATTTCTAAAATTAGTTGCTGGGTTTGTGCTATTGCCTTTGAAACACATTGCCAGACCCATCTGTCAAGTATTGTACTTTAACTAAGGATAAGGGGCCTGGTGCAGGTCTCACTATTGTGTGCTTAATGGCTATGGAAAGATGATTCTCCAGTGGTTGGGCATTGCCCGTATATCTGATTTTAATGTTTGTTGACCAAACATCTGAACATTTTCAGTAATGTCACTGTACCTGTGTGATGTTCATGCTTCTCTTAAAGCCCATAAGGTGCTATCTAAACAAGCTGGGAGATGTGTCATCAGGTAGTCCCCTTGTAGGATATAAAATTTCCTTACAAATACCACTGAGAGCCCAGCACTTCCCAGATCGCAGCCAAAACATAAACACAATTCCTATGGAGGCCCAAGGTAAACAAGAGGAGAGTTGTTCCAAACTTGCATGGTGCACAAAGTACACATTGCCTCGTCAGGGACAGCTGGTCATAGACCTGCCTTCTCCGACTCACAAGGACAAAGGCTGCAGGCTTGTGTTCAGAAAGATGTGAGACACTTTTCCTCACAACGTTTTCTTTTTTATGATGGTCTTAAGTTTTCTGTATGCTTTTATAATTTCCCCCAGAGACCAAAAGTGACTCAAAGTCATTTTGTCAAAGTGACAGAAGTCAGACAGGCAAGATCATGATGTCCCAGATAATGTCTCTTTGGTTGAAGTAATTATGGCTTCAGATCTCTTGCTCATGTCTGTTTAGTTCTCAGTCCCAGAAGATCAGTTCAGAGACATGCTATGAGTTTGGGAGATGTTAGAAGTGCCTATTGTGTCCCTGATTTTTCAGAGTCCTCAAGCAACCCGAATTTACAAGGATGAAGGAAATGTTAGAACAATTTTATTCTTTAGACAGGCACTGCCACATACATGCACATAAGCATTAAAACAAGCCTGAGCATATTCTCTTCGTGCAGTACTAATCAAAGCAATACAGTCTTTCATGAGTGAAGTATAGATGCAGCTATAGTGAGATCCATTATGCTGACAGCAATTTATTTAAATAAAGCCCTTTCAGGACATCTGTCTCTTCCCTGTGTATTATGTGATTTTTCTCCTAATATAATCTCAGTAGGGCATTCTGTCCAGTTCCCCCATGCCTATCTTCCAAAGTTTTCCAGCTGTCAATGAGTTTTCTAAAGAAGTAAATCTCCCTCACAGCAATTTCAGTTAAGCAAGATGATAAATCATGGTACTTCTTACCCTCAGACAAAACATGATGTCTCTTACCTCTGTATATTTTTGAGCATTTCAGCCTTCAAGTCTGAAATTTTCCTCACCTTCCTGACTATATTTTACATTATTTTTACGTTATTTGAGGTCTGGGACACGTCTGGGATTTAATGTCTGGTTTAGCAATTCACGGCTTGTTTTTCATTTCATAGAGCTCCATTCAGCCCTTCAAGAAACAGTACTGAGCAGCACTAAGCAAGTTTGCAGTGTAGATTGTGACTTAGCAATGTTAATACAGGAGACTGGGCCCTCTCCTCCATCCCTGTTGGAAGACTAATTCAACAGCATGTTGTAACAGGCACATAACATTTAACTTTCAGATTAAGTTCATGCAAGGTGCATTTCTGCAAGAGAATTAAATCAGGTTGCTCATGATCAGTTTTAATTTAGCAAGCTAGCTGTTACCTAGCTCTTAGAAACACAACTTCTTTGCCAGGCTGGCTTAAAGGAGATGCTTTCAAAACTCGAAGAATTTGGATGTTATTCAAAACTCACTCAGTCTTTGACTGCAATGTACTTTATTGCCAAGCCTTCAGACTCATATGGACTTCTTTTACTACCAATGAATATGACAGCTGTCTAATGGAAGACTTCTAGATCTTAGCTAATTTTCTCGCTAGATTTCTTTTGCATCCACACAGAGTAAATGACTGGTTTAGTTCACTGTATCAAAGAAAAGGATTTCATCAAAGATTCATTACTGTTAGCAGGGTAGTAAAACTTTTCTGTAACTTTGTAAAGGAAAACTTGGAAATTTATTGACACGAGGTGAATATTAATACAGTCTTCATTTTAGTTTCAATTTAAATTTTAAAAATCATCAGTTGTCTTTTTATTTTAAAAAATAGCCAATTATTGTATCAGAGAAGGTGAGAACTTTTATCAAAAGTTTCTGAAGCTCTGTGTATAATTCAACTGCTAGTGTTTGGAAACAGCCAGCTGTTACAGTGTTTTTTCTGCATCACTCATTTGTTGTGTCAGTGTTTGGTAAATAATCTAATGGTCTGAACCCAAATGATTTTGAAATTTGTTCCTGTTTGGGAAAAGGTATTCTAGAGATGCCGTGGAAAAAGTTATACTTCTGTTAATTTATAATAATAAAGCAGTGTGGGCAGCTTTATATCTACCAGAGAGGGTGAGATCCAGCTCAAGTCAACCTATGTATTGTATCAGGTAAGGTATTCCTGATTTGTAATGAAAGAGACCTTTGAAAAAGAAATTTCATATCAAAATATTGCTACTCGTATTTTGAGATGCAGCCACAAGTTTTCTTTGAATAGTACTATACATTAAAAAATATATTATAAACACTGCTCTATTTCCCCCCCAACTTTCTTGTTATAATTTCAATAAAATAAACCTAGTAATTGAGTCAGTCCAGTAGTTATTAGAGATTTATACCACCAATAAGTTAATAGAATAATTTTTGACCAAGTGGCTCTCCAGAGATTAAGTCATTATAATTTTGAACCTGCAGTGTCTCTCTTTGATGTGAATTGGCAGATGAGTACGTGCATTGGCCGGAAGCATTGTTCCCATGGAAATGTTATTTCCTACATCACAGCTGTCCCCATAATGCTGTTTTTGTTAAATTTTTTCAGTAAATTAATGAAATAAGAGCCTCTCTGATTGAGTTAAAAGGTCTATTAAGAATGGCATTAAAATTAATCTCCTGCTTGTAAAAAGCAGTAAACAAAGTCTTCAGTGTGTCTTCCAGTCTTACAGGAGACATGTATTAGAAATATCTATTACAACAATTGAAAAATTTTAAAATCTTTTCCCTAGGACATCACAGCCCACAGCTGTACTACACACTTGGCAATGTGGATTTTCACTATTATGGATGCCTTATTTTCATTAGGGATCTTTACCAGAGAACTACACTGGAAGGCAGTATTATTAGTTTTGCTTTGACTTTGGAATAAAGAAATAAAGAAACCTGCAAGGTCTGCCAAATGACTTGCGTAAATCTGATTCTCTGATACATATGCTTACAGCAGAGCAATAAGATTACAAGTTTTCATTTCCAATACTGCTGTAAACACAACTGAAAAATACAAACAGCATCCTCAAAAATCCTGCCAACAATATAAAATACAGTGGATTGTTTTGATATCTTCTCCTTCACATTTAAAAGTATTAATAACATTGTAGATTGGAAAAATGCCTGTGCTTCATATTACTGGTTTTAGTAAAGTGTGTTCATTGATAAGTGAAAAAAAATTCAAGCTTATCATAATCATTTTAGTCTATCAGTCATTGAAACAGATAACATCTGCTATATCTTTACTTAGTCTTTGTAGAATAAGTGATATTCTTTGTAATTTGTTAGCGATTACGAAGTCACTGGGCATAAGTATTCTGTACTGCTCCCTGCGCTGCTTTCTGCCATAGACTGGTGTGGTTCAGAGCCAAGGCCTCATTTAAAAGACAGTCTTATAAATCTTTAGCAGTATATTACTAGTGCAGAACTTACCAGGTTAGTGAAGAGGGAAGAGGAAGCTGAGCTGCAAGGGTGGGGTTCCTGTCACTGGGACTTATTTTGAGCTGGCAGATGGATCGTGATATCAGTGTGGGGTTTTTAGTTTGTGTTTGGGGGGTGGTGGTGTTGTTTTCTGGCCTAAACAAAGGATTCCTGATGAAATTTGGTACTTACTATACTAATCAGCCAGTTTTTAAAAAAGATTTCTGTTTCTGTAGAAAATAATCTGACCAAGATGCCTTCTAAGTCTGCAACTAATTCAAAAACTGCAGCCAAAGAATGCAGAGTTTTACCTATGGCAGCAGGATGAGATTTTTTATTTGGTATATATGTTACAATGAGTATTTATTATGTCTGCACCTGCTTCATGGAAAATACAACAGTCAAAAGAGTATCAATTAGTTCTAAAATTAGTATTTTCTTGTAAGATTATTAAATGCTTTCAAGTCCATCAGAAACTGAGAGAGGTTGGATGAAGTTTCTGACTTGTTTCTTACTATATAACATCCAAAAATATTGAGTAAACCAAGCTTTTATCTGGAGCCATTGAATCCTATCTGTTTAGGATCTAGAACGCTTGCCCACAGTACAGTCCATCTTACCCAGTGCAAGAGTTACAAGCCATATACTGTCCCAGGTAAAGTGGCTTCAAATCAATTTCGCTGCCTTCAGGGCAGAATCCTTTTGCACTGTGAACTCTTCCCTCTCCTTAATCCAGACCTCACAAACAGTTTCTTTCCTTCTTGGTCAGATATCAAGGGAATGCCTAAAGCAGACCAAAACTAAATCGAAGATCTTGTAAGACCTATTTCTCTGCTTTTCTTCTACGAGGATTTCCTTGGGCACTTTATGGAATTACCCTCTAGCCATGCAACAATTCCAGAAAGGATTGTTTTCCAAATAGCCAATTCCAGCAGTTGTTATTGGGAAGTTTCTCTGGCAATGTTCTCTAAATATTGACAAACTGGAGAGAAAAAACAGATCATTTCTGATTATGTGCTGTAGTAGGAGTCTGGAAGACTTTGAAAGCACATTTTTTCAGAGAGTAATTACACTCTCAATTTTGAAAACAGGTAGAGTCTCTGGAAAGAGATAGTGAAGATTAATGCCTTTAAGAAATCCCAAAGCTTAACATTGCATTTCCAGAAGGCCGTGTTCGAATAGTAGTTTTATAGTTGCTTACTGTCTTTTTTTAAAAAGCATTCAGAAAAAGCTTATGGGCCAGAATTGGGCTGTTGAATTTCAGAATTTGAAAACAGCCTGAGGTTTCTAATCTCCTCAAGGAATTTAAGGCTAAGTCTAGACCAGTAAGCAAGATAGGGCCAGGACATAGTTTTGATCATCCATATTGTTTAAACAGCTTGTGTTCCCCTTGCATAGCTTTGTGGTGGACACACGGATAAGGTGCCCCTGATTCAGATCAGGGACAATTCAACAGATAGCATAGGCTGGGGGCAGTATCCTCTAGGCAGGATGCCTGAGAAAACCCTATTTTGGGAATGATGTAAGCTAGTGCAAGGTAGCCTGCCATGTGTGTGCAGGCTGTCAAGGTCTGAGAAGAGGCCTGATGCATTTGATTCACTGCTATAGGTGTGGCACAGGACTCTTCATTGGCTACAAGGACCATATGAAATTTCACAGAATCACAGAATCTTCTGAGTTGGTAGGGACCCACAAAGGATCATTGAAGTCCAACTCCTGGTCCTGCATAAGACAGCTCTAAGAGTCACACCATGTGCCTGAGAGTATTGTCCAAACACTTCTTGAACTCTGTCAAGCTGGTGCTGTGACCACTTCCCTGGGGAGCTATTCCAGTGCCCAGCCACCCTCTGGGTGAAGAACCTTTTTCTGATATCCAAACTAAACCTCCCTTGATAAAGCTTCAGGCCAATACTTCCAAATCTGACATACAACACCCAGTTTTTCTGAGAATGGTCTATTTGTGACACTGTCAAAAGGCAGGCTGGATAGAAGAATGGTTTCTACTGGGGCAGATATCAGGAATCTACCAAGAATAATTAGTGAATGAGGATTTCGATAGCCAGAAAAAATTCAGAGTGCTGATGAAGGAAGTGCTCATGATAACTAGGTTTTCCATGAGGCACTACAAACCGCTCAGAACTCTCCTAGTATGTATTTCTCAAAGCTTTTTTGCTAAGAGAGGAATGGAGAAAAAACAAAGTCCATGCTATGGGATGGCTTTCTCCAAGGGCTGTTTGCTAGTTAGGACTGTAACAAAGATGTCTTTTCTGCTGCTTTTATAGAAGGGGGAAAAACCCCAAACCTTTAATTGAAGCAAATAATTTTAGAGTTCTACTGCAAAAAAAAATAGAGGTTTGTGAATGAATTTTTAGTATCAGCCATTTGTATTTGGTATATCCACTTAAATCTAAATCCCCTTTCCCTCATTTGAATTCCCTTTCCTACCTTTCTCAAGAAGTTGGCCAAGAGAAGGTGTCTGACTGAAGTCTACATCATTATTGGCAGGAGTACATGGCAAAACTTTTTGTGATATAGAAGCCTTTAGACAGCAGCCAAGAAGCAAACTGTAGAAATTCATAGAACTTTCATAGCTAAGCGCACAGTGAAACTATAGCAACCAACCTCTGCAAACACACTGATTTATTTAATAAGGACAACTATTGTAATCCGTTCCACCTAAATAGAAGTATACATCTTGGAAAGGACATAAAAAGCACCTCAAAGGCACATTAAACTCAGGAAATGGTAACTTTCTCTTCAGTGTAATTTTTATATTAAAATGCAGAATATTTCTGTTTCCACTGATGAAATAAGACCTTTATTGCATGATAATATCACTTATAAAACAATGTATTAATTACTATTTTCCATATGACAGGAACTCACTCATTTTCTGGGTATTATTTTTGAAAAAAATGGATCACTGAAATAGGTTGTTCTGCAAGCAGTGAAAAACTTACTTCCCCTATCAGTCTGTGTATGCAAATGAGCTTCTACTAGAAGAGATTTAATGATGACTTCTACTGCAATCTTTCCCCCAAGAGGCATTCATAAGAGCTCTCTTCAGGGATCTGTTTTCAAAACAGTTTTAGAAACTAAATAGCTTTAGTTTCCTAATGCTCTGTCAAATTTGATCTGACTTTAAAAAATATCAAAAAGAGAGAGACCTGACTGAAAACACACTCACATTAATCATATTTCCTTTGAGAACTTGGATTAACAATAGCATTACTGGATAAGGGGGTGTAATTTTCTGATTCTTAGTAAAATTTTGCTTAAGATAAAGTTGAAGATACTATCTCTTCCCAGCAATGTTTTTTCTACACCTCTAGTAGTTTTTGCATGCAAGATAATGTTGAAACTAAGAAGTAGTATCTGTGTCATCTGTTTTCTGTGACCAATTTCTTAGAGGTATTAGTTTGATAAAAAATACAACATACGATGTTATCATCTAACAAGTAAGTTAACATAGTGCTAATAAGACACAGAAATACAAATTCTCTTTTACTGTTTCACTGCCTTGCTCTTTACCCACATCCCATCCCACTCCTCCTTTGCTGATAAATGTACCAATGAGGCTCAGCGTGTACTAACATATAACAACAAAGAGAGCTAAAAGAGGGTAAGAAAAAAGCTTTCAGGTTACCACTGTGTTCAGTCCTTTGTGACTGTGTGTCCAGGCAAGGCCACTATGGCTCTCTCTCAGCTTTGTTTCGTGTTTCTCCATCTGTTGATCCAATCTCTCATTCGTATTTTTCCTTGTAACTTCCCTGAGAAGTACACTCAGTAGTTTTTCAATGGTAAAAGTCTACTTCTGCTATGAATCAGCTCTTAGCTTTCCCTCTGGGTTGTGGCTAAGCTATAAGTAATCATTTACTTTTGAATGTACTGCATTAATTCCATAGATATGTTATTGATGGAATATGTATTGCAAAGACTTCATAAAGAAACAGTAATACCTTCCTTTTATTAAATGGATTTCAGGCCATTATAGATAAGGGGAAAAGAGTGAGGCTAGACAGAAAAATTTGCTCTAGAGACATTTGTTGATCACTAAAGCTCTAGCAACAGCCTTTGCATGTATTTGAAAATCTGTTTAAAAAGCAAAAATATTAATTTTTAGCCTTTATAAATTGGTGATTTAACACGAAAGCAATTTCTCCTGGGTTCCAGAAATATTCCACTCTTCTGTGGACTGTTTAAAATGGCATCTTATGGGGACTTCTTGGTGAGATGCACTGTAGTGAAAAGAATAATAAAGGTTATTTTGCGAAGTTCTGGGTAAGAACTTAATTGAAATAGAAAATTTTCTATATGTTCTCGGGCCCACACATACCCCAGAGCTTCCAGTTCTAGATATTTGTTCAGACACCTACCAATTAGGTGTCAGAGAAAAATTTGGATGAGGACTGTTGTCATCAGTGCAGATGCCATTTCTGTGGAAAGGAGAGGCCCCTTAGCCTGGACCACTGGTAGATCAGGTTCCCCTGGGACACGTGAAAAGCTGCAGCAGATAGTGTAGATGCAGCTACATAGAGCACATTTACACATGTAAATGAGTGCGAAAGATTCATTAGAACTGAATTCCATTTGATCAGTAATGATGATCTGTGTCACATAACAGCCAAGTGTTGTAAGAAATACATATCTAATACCTGTATTGGTTGATGCAGATATGGAGAAAAGACCTGTGGGTGTTCATTACTGTACGATGACTGAGCTAAAACAGATTACTGAAAACACCCTGAAATATCTGAATGTTTAGAAACAAAAACTAGGCTTCAGACCAATGTGCTTTTCCACTCAGTAATGAATCAAGTGTCTGTTTCCCAGAGGAATAGAGGTTATTTGTGTGTATATATGTGAGAAGAAGAGGGGCAGAGCACTGACTGCAGAACTTAAATTTTCCAGACAAAAAGTGATTCTATGATATACGGATGCATTAATTCTTTGGTATGCTTTTGCTGGTAATAAGTTTTAAGTCAATCAGTAAATAAGAGCTTGTTATTTAAAACAAAATTTTGATGAGTCAAGTATTTTTACAGTGGACCAACCAAGAGCCTAGAATTAAAGTTTCTCCTTTTACCTCTCAAAACCAAACCCTACCTGTGTGATTAGCTGCTTTTACCCTCCAGTCTCCCAAAACCTCCCATCTGAAACCTGTCCTTTTCTGTCTTCCCCTTTTTACTCTTTGTCTGCACTGTTTATCCGTCAACTGGCTGACAGTGTCTTTACATCCAAAATGCAAAGCAGACAGATGGCCATCTCAGGAAAGAACATGACTAAGAGCACCAGCATCAGCGGGGAGATGTACACGCTGGAGAAGAATGACGGCAGCCAGTCGGACACGGCAGTGGGCACTGTTGGTGGTGGCAGCAAAAAGAGACGCTCCAGCATTGGTGCAAAGATGGTTGCCATCGTGGGGCTATCAAGGAAAAGCCGTAGTACATCACAACTCAGCCAGACTGGTAGGAACTACATTTTTTTCCCCCTCTCAAATTATCATTTAAATGTACATAATACTTATGTATTACAGTTTAATCATTTGAAGATCCCTTTGAAGTTGCCTCATCAACAATATTCTACGGAATGAAGAAAATGCTCAATTATCTTTTTTTTCTCTGAACATTTACTAAACTTTTTTTTAAGCAAAGATCCTTTTCAGGTTGGACTGAAGCTTTTATTTTGTGCTTGTTGGAACCTACTTAATACACTAATTCCCTACTTTTCAGCTTTTCAGGAACTGACATGAGCTGTACTTCCATTTGGGGGGAATCCTTACAGCAGTTTGTGAAGGGTTGCTGAAATGTTGCGAGATGCCTTTGCTTTTGTCACAGATAGTGTTTGTGTATTTCGACATGAGGTTTTTTCACCTTTGAACATGCAACGTTATTTTGAAACAAAATAATTTTCCTGAACAAAATTAGACATTTTATTACTTTAGTGCAAATGTTTTACTGATTTCTAATTAACTTCTTTTCAGCCTACAAGCATATTTGATATCAGTAGAAATTTTCCTTATTTCTGTTTCTCTCAATTCAAATTTGATACTGAAATGTGCTACTTAGGAAAATTGAATTTTTCTACTTTGATGCCTAAAGCATTTAAAATCTTACATATTTTTTCTGTTTCTTCCTATTTTGGGAAAAATCCATATAATGCACTCTGAAAAGCTCAATGTCAAATAATGAAACTGTATAGGACAAGTGTCTTTTATATGGGAAAAAGTTACTTGTATTTGAACAACATTCATATGAAAGAAGTGTTCAAACAATTTATATAAGTATGCATATATATAATGTATTTCAAGGTATATACAGAAGATATATTGTATGCTCAGTATTTAAGAAAAACTGTTGTGATGCTGTCATATGGTTCAATGTAAGTCTACAGTGCCCTGCTGTGTGAGGCCCATCTGAAGGTCTCCATTGTGCTAACCACCATTCAAACACAGATAACACATTTTGCAGATCTCTCCAAACCAAAGTGATAAGAGTTTTAATGTACAACAAAATGGAGCAAAACAATGATTTGCACTGTCAGAAACTCTGATAAATTTTAAGTCATTTTTTGGGGGGTGGGGGAGTGGATTTAAAGCACTGTAACAAGTAGAACTAAAAAAGAAAGGAAAGAAGGAGGTGTAGCAGTGCAGAAGAGGGCAGGGAGCTGACTGTGTAAATGCAGTATGAAACAGGAGGGAATGAAGAAGAGGGGAAAGAATGTATATAGTGGAAGCTCTGAATATCATGCAGACCCTGGTGACTCCATCAGTAGACAAGTCTTTGCAGCAGTCTTGTGTTTTACGAACTCACTTGCAGGTTATGGAAGTGGCAGGTTCGTGTACATTTCTCTTTTCTCTGAAAGGAATGACAGATAAAAGATAAAGTCACCTTTAGACAAATCTGGAAAGTGTCTGGTTAGGCAAGAAAAAAAATTAATCACTTGCTCACCTGGAAATCTAAACTTTTGTCTTGTGGTAATACAGAGCTATGTAACTGTATAGATGCATTTGAATATCAAGTCATATACAATGTACTACATTACTTTTTGTGATTTAATCTGATCTCTCTTGCCATGAGAGCTATTAAATGAAGGATGTCAGCTCTCCGTACATTGCTCGAGCATGTCTCAGCACTAGAGAGAATCTTTATTGTGTGGCTGGTCTAGATTTGATTTAAATACCATGCTATCTTTGTTATGTGGGATTTTAATCTGAGCTCTTTCTCTCTGTTATATCTAATCAGTTGCCCAACAACAGATTAGATACTCAAGTCAGGGACAAATGTGAAATATCACTCTCTCGAAGAGTACTCCAAGTCTTTAGACCCACTGACTGTGAATGACAAGCTCTTGAGTGGGGAGCTGTAATTCAGTGCTGGTAGAAGAGTGGCAGGAGCTGGGGAAGCCTGCATGTCTCTGGCTGGAAGCTGCTCTCCCTCGGCTGCTCCCTGGGACAGTCTGTGCCCAGGGCTGGTGATGCCTGGTCCTGACGAGAGCAGCCACTGCAGCTCCTGCTGCCATGTCCTGAAAAAGCCTCTCGTGTTGGTTGGATACAGGGATACAGGTAAGGGTTGAGACTTCTGTAGAGCAGTTACCGCACACCAGCTCCTGCTGCTCTATTTGACAAGCATCTCCAAGGGGCCTTGGCTGGTGGCCGCATGTGGCTGCTCCTACAGGACAGGCATAAGGATCGTTTAAATAGCTGGGTCACACAGGCATTGCTGGCTGTGGTGAGCAGGCCTGTGGCCATGTCAGCCCCTGGGTGAGGTGTGTGCATGCTGCTGTGTCTCCAGTGACACAAGGCGATGGCCTGTTGGGTGGGTGAGGGTGAGGTCACACCAGAAAGAAATATCTTGCGTGCCTTCAGTCAGATTCCTTCACAATGAGAATGGTGAGACTCCAGAACAGGTTGCCCAGAGAATCTGTGGATGTCCCATACCTGGAAATGTTACAGGCCAGGTTAGATGGGGCTCTGAGCAACCTGATCAAGTGGAGGGTGTCCCTGCCCCCCCTGCGAGGGGGTTGTAGCTAGATGGTCTTTAAGGTCCCTTCCAACCTAAACCATTCTATTTCCATCCACTGGTACATCTTACAGAAAATGTTGGACACCAGCATTTTATATTAATGCCAGAGGATTAGAAGTTGCAATTAAGGTATTTAATGAATTTATTAATTTCTCTGGTTTGTCTCATCATGTTCCTTTTCTCAGATGGTATGTGTCTGCAGAAGGAATCATGTATTGGTACAATCTGGAATCAAAATTCTAATTTCCTGTAGGTGTCCTGTAAGTACAGTTTTCTGGAAATGAGAGGCAGGAGATACTCTGGTGTCAGGGCACTGGTACCATGTAGAAATATTTTGGTTGAAGTATACAAGATTCTTAGGTGCTTTCTGAAGATTTTACATCATTCAATGGGCTGGCTAAGAATCTCCTTACATATCAGGCTTGAAAAAGCATACCAATATCACAAGATAACACTACTTCTGTAGAAAGTTGTGTGCTTACATGGACATCAGTGTAGAAATGTCTATCTGTATCTCTGAAACTGTTTTCAAGTGTTTTGTAAAGTACAATTTTACTTCAGTGGTTTTCTTCATTCATATTTTATAACTAAATCTATGCCAGAAGTTTTTTTGAAAGTAGGCCATCATAACTGTTTTCAGGACTTTGTACCAGACTTAAAATGCATGCCTTATAAGGTCAATTTTAAATGTCCTTTCAAATTATTTTTATATTATTTCTTGTTATTTGCCGTAGTGCTGAGAAATTGACACTCAAAATAGATACAGAAATGTATTTTTTATTCTGGTCTGTAGTCCTTTTCAGGTAGGAACAGTTGTTTTAGGGGTAAAGTAATTTTACTTAAGGTAGATTTTACTTAAGACTTCAGTAAACAACAAGATACTGAAAAGTAAAGTAGCAAGATAAATTAGAATTCATTTTATTTCCGGTTCCTGTACCTTTCCAGTGTTACAAAAAATAGCTAAAGGTATACTCTGTCTGTATTCTTGGGGCAAGCAATCATTCCTAGAAGGTAACATTTGATGGGTTAGAAGAAGTTTATGTTGCAACCTTCAGGTCCTGATTCCAAGGGCATTCTTCCTAGTGGAAAAGACAGCTTTCTTTACAAAGAAAAACAGAATGCAAAATGCAATTCTTAACAGTTTTGGCTTAGCTATTCATATCTAGAATGAAATTGTTTTCCTGCTGGTCAGCCCTGAGGGAACTGATGATCAGACTTCTATAGAGATGCAGACCTACTTCTCAGTTATATGTCATTAATGAGTAAAATCTCTGCTGTCTTCTTATTATGGAATCTTAGGCGTCCCTTTCAGAGACACACACTGTCCCTGGCAGGCAGGTACCTGGTTGCCTTCATTTCCCTCATGTAGCTGACATTTCTCTTTTAACGAGGTAAATATTTTGTCTTTTCTTTAGTTAGCCAAGACCTATTGTCTTTGTAGGCTGATTATATCCAAGAGGCAGAGCAGTTTAATGTATGTTTTCAGAATCTGAGGCACTCCATGGATCATGCACGCTAAAACACCACATATGTTCAGTCACTGGTACAGCGCAGAGACTGAGTCCCGTGATGTCTTTGGGTGTGCAATTACAATACATGGAATCTGTTAAAGGAGATGACAGAAGGAAGTAACAGCATGACTTGAGAGTGATCAGCACAGTAATGCCTGCAGGGAGGTGTAACCATGTTTGGATAGAAATCAATGCCCTTGTGTGTCCCTGGAGAGCGTTGTTCCAAGGTGCCGCACTCCGGAGAGCCCTGAACACCCAAAGGCAGCAGGAGGTGCTGGGGGGCAACTGACACTGCCTGAACCGGACTTGCTTTGTTGCAGCATGTTCCTCCATGTCACCTAAGAATTCTTGCTAATATGCCATAGGTGACATGAAGCTATAGGGCTGTAAAAGTGGAATTTTCTGACAGTGTTATGAGATCTTTTGGCATCCTTCATAATTTCACTGGGGTTAAACTTCGCCATATATTACTGAAGTCATAGCTCTCTCTAGGAAAAGTACAAACATCAGTTGATTCAGTGTCAACAAAATGATGATTGATGTTGTGTGAATTCAACAGTTTTCATCAAAAAGAGGCATTTCCATTTTAACAAATTCTGAAGAGGTCCAAAGTGAAATGAGATTAAAATATTTAGAAATTTTGATATTTCATGGCTACATCTTAGAAGAAATGTGAGAAGTAGGTCTCAAGCAAAAAGCTTGAGTGAGGTTCTATTTTATTTGTATTAAAAGCCGAGTTTTGGATTCTATGTGTTGAAACTGCAGTCTGAAGTGCTGTACTAATAAGTAGAACAGTCTCAGTTATGTCTGTCAGGAACCAATGATGCAGCAGTTACCTCAACGTATGGAATAATTGAGGGGAATCGATTGGTAATATTGGTCTTGGTCTGGCATGGAACTTCACATATCTCAATTCAAAATTTGATTTATATAAAAACAGTCTTTACTACACATACAGTCAATGTGGTTCCTATTAAAAAGAGGGTGATTAATCACTTGGAATCATGGTAACTAAAGGAGAAACTACTGATTGCCTTTCATTGTCTAAGGTGAGATAGTATATGGTAAGCATACAGTTTACTGAATAGAAGTGTATTTGTTTACATAATAGACATTGCTATTTTCTATCCCTAGAATTAATTTATGTGGTCAAAATAGCAACAGAAATTATCATTAACTACTTTTAATTTGGACGTGTATTTTAATTTTTTTTAAATCGTGTATAATTCAATTAGAAACAAGCCATTTGTTTGGGGGTTTATTTCCTCTCCTATTCCAGAGACAGACTGTTAATGTAATAGATTGCTTTAATGTGTAGTATTGCACTTGTATCAATATTCTTGATGTGTAATCTAATTTACTTTCAAAATCAACACATATTACGTTAATAGAAATGTAGGATTAGCAGTTGACAAGAGATTAAGGCAAATTTATCTTACTCATTAGTTGACAATTGCGAACTGAATCCTTTACCAAAGAGAAAGCACCATTATAATAAATACATTACCAAGAGCATTAATCAGCTTTTACTAAATAAACTCTGAAAAGTACGCTAATTAATAGACTCTAATTGCAAACTAAGAAGACTTTGAAATGTCATTAAATTCTGTTTTTAAATTTTTTTTTGTCACATGACTAGAAAAGAATATATGGCAGTATAAAATTTATGAACAGATTTTTTGTAGAGGAAGTAGGAGTATATTTGAGCTTTCCTGCAAGATGGATGCAGAGAAAACAAACAGAGTGCTGAGATGCCAGAACTGAACTCCAGCCAGTGCTAGCTATGATCTTTCAAAAGTCCTCTGGAAGACATTTCTCACACACACAGTGTGGGAGACACCTTATGCCATATATAAGGGAAATTCCAGGCAGATGAGAAGGAAGCCCTGTGGAAAGATGAGGGAGTAAGAATAAAAGGCTTACTTCTAGGAAAAAGGTACAGGTCATGTACACCAACTGAGCCATACTGCCTCAGCCACAAATAACACATCAAACTTTTCTGTAATATAATTATCAACTCAGTGAGGTGTACACCTGTAAGATTTTCATCTGCCTGTGGTAGAAGTAAAACTAACTCCCCTGGCTGTAGGCATTTATTATATTAAAAATCCTTAGTTACCATTCAAAAAATTATTTTCTGTGTTTATTTAAAAAGAAAGTTTCTTATATTACTACTTGAACTCATTAATAAGGGGAAAAAAAGGAGAAAGTTCTAAGTGAGATCAGAACATTTAGCTTGACCTTCCACAAGATTTTTTTCTTTCCATAATTAGAGGTAAAAATAGAGAGAAATGTAGGGTGATCTTGGTAAGAATATTGCTAAACTATTTTTCCTTTTCAGAGCAGAAGAATTCTCATAAGATCCCTGCTAAAAAAAAAATGCATCTCATAAAACCCCCAAACTATAAAGCTGTTTTATTTCTGTTCTTGCAGTAAACAAGATTTGGGGTTTTTTGTGATGTTACATAAGGAAAAATTTACGCTTCCCTTAAGACAATTTTCATTTAAAAACTCCTTTTGAGGTTTTATAATCCCTTACTTAACATGTGATATAATATATGTGAATTTCTTGTTCATTATTCTGTGAAAGGGGGCTCTGATTTCATTCTACTGAAACTTGTGGGTGAAAAGAAAAACTTTTTAGGGAAATCTCATACCTTGGCAATTATTCAGTTTTCTCTTTGCCTGAAATGTCTGGGATACTTATCTGTAGCTACAGTTCTGTATATATATGTAGTTTATATTTCAAGGAAGAAAATTGAGTTGGGTTTTTTTCTCAGTTTAAATAATTTTTCTAGTTTTTTCAATTTCATACATAGTCACCTCAATGACTACTCTTTGTATTGTCCTAGAAGGACAATATTCATCTCTCCATTGCTGTGTGAACCATCGTCACTAAATAACATTGTGAGAGACAAGGGAGATTTACTTCAAAGGCCAGCAGGAAGAGGGCTGTAGTACTTTGCTGTTGAATAGTTATCAGAGACATGGTTTGCATACCAAAAATTAATAAATATCACAGTTACATTTACAGACTCATTAGGGCTGCATCTTTTTTGAATTAACTTCTCATAGTAATACAGGATTTCTTTCCTTACTCCATACTTAAATGGAATGCAATATTAAATGTCTTTTGGCAGGTTGTATCTTAATATTGAATTTATGTCTTTAACACTACCCATTCTATCAATAATACTATTAAGAACCCTTTGATTAATGCAATTTGCTTTCTAAGGATAGAAGTGAATTTATAGAATAATTGTCTGAAAGTAAAAAAATAATGAAAAAGCCCAGAAGGAAAGGTGGTAATAGAGGCATGCTCTGCAGACTAATTCAGAACAGCTCTCTGGCCTTGACTGGTATCCAAGTTACATGGATGTTTCTGCCTTAAAGAAGTTCAGTTTGACTGCACTCTCCTGTTGCCCATTTCAGCTGGCTGCTGTGTCTGTGTTAGAAACACGAGCAATCCATCACCTCCATAGGATAAAATGGGGAGGGAAAAGTTACAAATCTGCTGCTTTGAACACTACACGGGATGCACAACTTGTGGAAAATCATGCAGGTACTGAGAATGCAGTTGTGTGAGCCACTCATGCTTCCAGGCATTTTGTGTGCGATGAACTGGGCTATGACTCACAGTGCACCTCAGACTCTAGACTGGCTTTGTCTTCCATGGAACAAGTGTGATGATGCTATCACCCAAACCTTACATGTGCTACTAACAGAAAACTCCTAACAGAGAACTGTTACAGGAGAAATTACATTAATGGAGTAACTTAAAATTAGTTAAGTGTACCATTGATGAATTCCAGAAAATATACAAGCAACCATTGGATTAGGAAGCTGAGCCATCTGCTCACAATCAAATTACCCTAACCATTAGCCTACAGTCAGGTTTCTTATTTGTGCTTTATTTTCATACTGGGTCATCCTTTTCCTTTTTTTGGGTGCTAGCAAAAACTTCAGTTTGCAAAATAGTGCATCTCAGATATGTGACAGATGGTGTATGCCAGATACTGTTCAAGAAGCTGGGAAACTTTTTTTTTTCCTTCAACAATGGAGGGGCTCTGAGCACAGATCTCCAGTCACAGATACATCTTGGTTAGTTGCAACGAGAGAGACATTTGGTGTCTGCTTCTCTAGAGACATGACATAATAAAGCAGCAGTAAAAACTACATTTTTTGAGCAGGTTCTACAGCTGCATTTTTTTAAAGCTTGCCAGATCTGTTCTTGAGGCAGAATGTGAAGAATCTGTGTTTTTCTGAATGCTGATGTGTAGAATAGGCCCCTGCCATCTCCACAGTGGCAAGTCAGTTGTTTCTTAACGTGTACAGAATTAAAATACTGAATTTGGGAAACTTATCCACCACTGGGACTGTGAGCAGGATTTTCCAGTTTTATTACTTTGTAATCAGAGGACAGATTCCTGTGCATTTTAGGGACTTGTATCCAATATTAAACTGTTTTTCATTCATATGTGACCTTGCAGTCTGTATAGAGAAGTGAAACAAACACAGGGGACAGTAAGAAAAGAACAGAAAAGAGAAATTACCTGAGACCAGCAGAAGTCAATGGAGTGCCATAATATAAACCTAAAACTTGTCAATACTCTACTTTCTGCTTTAGCACAACAAAAAGGATGTTGTGAAATTATTTTTTCTGTCCTTCTGGATTGTACATTGTGTTTCTTAATTATGCTATTGGAGAATGCCAGGTTAAAGTTTTAATTTTTTTGTAAATTTGGGAAAGTAAAATACATTCTTATACTTTACAAATACCAAATTATTTGGCAACGGGTAGTAAGGAAATGGATAGATTAAAGACATCCCAGGTGCATCTAAATTATGTGGAAACATGAGAATCTAGCTCAAGGAGTGCAGTGGTGAGCTGTGTATTTTTGATACAGTATTTTATATTTTGGTAGTTTACAACTGAGGAATTCCTCCAAGTTTTTTCTTAAATGTCAGTACAGGTTTTGTTATTGCCTTTTGAGTATTGCTTGAACAAAGTGATAGGATTTTCTTTAATATTGTTAGGAATATGTGAGTTCAGTTAAACTTTCTTTTTCTGCTCAAGGGAGTATATTAAAAAGCAAAAAATTGTCATTGAGAACATTTCATATAAGGACAAAAAAAATTGTTTGCGAACTATTTGTAATGCAGTGTTTCCTAGGAAAAGGTGAAATGCCCCTTAACAAATGCAAAAAAATAACTTTGTCCTCATCACCTATACAATTTGTGCATGGTTCTTTGTGTATCTATATAAGAAAAACAGATCCTTTGGGAGATACTTTTTTAGCAGTCTGCCGTGATGCTGCCGGTAGGGGCACCAGGTGTCCGCCTGCGGTTTCAGGGGCTGCTGGGCTGCTTTTGGGGGCGCGGGAGGGCTGGCGAAGGTCCACCTAACCCACCGATGTTCCAGGTGCGCTGAGTAAGGAGAGACAAGCGGAGGGGCTTCCCAGATGGTTTATTTGGCACCGGGGTCATGCCAGAGAAGCACTGGCACAGCGTGTTACAGTTACATATATACCAACATGATGGGGCAGGGGAGGGTACAAGCATCCTATGAGGTAGGGGTGCTGGGTTTGAATTTGGCAGGGCTTTGTATCAGATTGCGAAATACAGAGCCCTCCAGGGGGGAAACCGGATACCGAGGTGGGGAGGGGGGAGACAGCAGAGCCTGGCCATGAGAAAAACCAAAACCTGGCCTACAGCACACTGCAACAGCAGTCTTCTTTTTTTTTTTGGTAAAGTAATCAAAACATAGTTTCCTTAACAGTGGGAGGGGGGTTGTCCTTTTATGTCTTCTTTTAGGAGTTTTTTCTATGCTTTCAAGTGCTTGTCCGAATGACATTGAATTTTTTACTGTTGTGATCATTTCATTACAATATGAAATGTTAAACTATATGTGTTTTCTCATACTAATCAAATCTCTGCTCCAAAAGTTACAATCAGATTTTCTTCAGTTTTGTAACTATAGTACTCTAATATTTTGGGTTTGCCCTTGTCTGGTTAGAATTTGGTGCCAGCAAAAATTAATTTTAGCTCAGTCTATGAAATCATGTTGAGACTTAATTGAAAATATTCACAGTAATAATACTGTTCTTGTTACTATTTGCTGCAGTTAGACCTGTCAAGAACATATTTGTACTGTGAAGGAAAAATTACTTCCCTCTGATTAACTAAATTAATTAATATTTACCAGCATTACTGAATTTTTCATAAGGTAGATATCTTAAATATTTCTGAAAATTTTAAATTAATGCAACATTTTATGTATAACCTGCCAATGTAACTATTTATGTAGAAAAGATAACATAGTAACACCTTAAAAAATAAAACTGAATCTGTAGAAACTCTCTATTTTAGATATTCTAAAATTTGTAAATGACATGTTCTAGCAAGGCAATATTCCACTTTTTTTTTAATTCAGCATAGAAATATGCTATGATATATGAACATCAGAAAAATACCATTGAATTTGAAGGTCTAGTGAGAAGCATTGCCTGTTTCACCACAGCATTCTTTTTCTTGAACAGGACAAAGAACTTCTCCCTGCTACCAGCTATATTTCCTTGTTCTGTCAGTCTTTCTCATTTGCTATGTCCTGTTGTTTCAGTAGCAGTGTTGACCTCCCTGCTGTTCTTGGACATATCTACAGAGCAAGCATTTGCTTTGTTCCTTGGTCAAGTTTGTAGGTAACTGAAAAATTTCTGGTCCTAATCTCTGTATACCATGAGTTGCATCAGTGACTGAAAATTGAGCTCCCATCCAGAGGATGCAAACAAAATTGGTTTGTATGAATCTGCATAAGTTGAAGGAAGAAAAAGGTTTAGGCAGACTTTTTATTGTTTGTCTGCTTATAAAGACATTCTGATTTTATTTCTGAGGTTGAATATTATTTATGTATGTTGGAAATTAGCTAAGTAGAGTGACTAATAAAGATATGTGTATCTCCACTTAAGTCAGTAGTTCATTTGAGGAATTCTGACCCTCACAAAGTGGGAGAAGACATGTGAATCCACTTTACACACAAAAGCAACCCTGTTTCTTCTTCTGCCCTGTTTCTTTGGTAAGACCACTAAGGGACAAGAACTAGATGAATATTCTTCATCTCTGTCACTGCTGCCATTGCTACAGTTTGTGGTTTAACTTCACCACCTTAACAATAGCCTAAATCATGTCCTTATCAGGAAAAGGACAGAAATGCCAGGAAGCTTAGAAGATTACTTGCAGTTAAGTATCTTGCAGTTTACTTGCAGTTAATAAAAGTCTGGAGAGAACTGTTCCCTGTGCTGTTCCATCAGTGGCTGAAGACCACATTGACACAGGAGTTACCTCTAAAAGCACCACTTCTCAGCAGTGTGCGGGCTGAGAGCTCCTCGTGTTGTTACTGCACTGCCAAAGCCAGCAGCAGGTACCCATCAGAGGTCAGGCGGCACGGAAGTACTCAGATCAATCATTTCAGCAGCTTTCTTATGAAGAAGTCTAAGTGCTCAGTGCTCAGTAGAAATCATTAACTTGCATGCCTTTTGCTATTCCATTTAAGCAAATGCTTTCATGCAGCGTGTTGGCTGATGATAGGAATTGTTGAACAGAAGCCTACTGGGAAAAGAATTCTTTGCAATTTAGAAGTGAATTTTTTTCAGATGGTTTAAGCTGGATCCTGGGTTTTACAACCATGCATGTCTCTTCTCAGTGGGGAGAGGAATCTAAGCATGTGCCAGTTTTGTCCAAATTGCATATTCTAAGCTCTTCAGGATTAAGAAAGAAAATTTTTGTCATTTGATTTGACCTCAGTGTCATCCTATACTCATCTGGCATTTGAAGGTATGCAGTATATATAGAAAGGAACCTGAAGGTCTCATTCTGGAAAGACCTCTAAAGCTCTCAATCTTATGATCATTTAAGGTTATATCTATAAGGATAAGTAAAATGATCATAGTCTCTGGTACTTTAAATATAGCCTGAGAAAATTAGTTTTGTGCAGTCACCCCTACATGATGGAGGATTTATTTGTCTGCGTGCACTGTCCATAACTCCTTACAATTTTATAATACCTTGGTTAATTTCATCTACATGTGAGTAAGTAGACCACAAAAATAATTAAATTCTGGAGGATAAGGTAGATGGCAGAGCAATGTGCTCATAATATGTACCTGCATATAAATCCTAATGCAGCCTCTATTTTGACATTTGTTATTCTGATTTATAGCTTTGTGTTTCCTAATTCTTTTCTTTTACACACACACACACACACACACACACACATATATATATATATATATCTAGGAAGTGGAGGAAATTACAGTCAGTGATCACACAGGTAAAACTCATTAAAATCCTTGAACTTATTTTCCATTTAAATTTTTGGCATATCACCAAGAATTTTGTTTTCCTATGAAAATACTTTGTAGGCAGTTAGCTTAAGTTTCTTCCCTTTAGTGGAGTTATAATGTCAGAAAAATACACTCCTTTTGAGTTGTATTCCTTTTTCAAGGAGCATCATCATTTTCTCATCCTGAGTTATGGCATGTCTGTCCAGTGTCTAAACAACAGACATGTGAACATATTTGGTTGCTTTTTTGTTTTCAGCATAGAGAGAGTTTGGATCTCACTAAAAGTAAATATCCTTGACGTGATATCAGATATGAAAACAGTGACCTCCTAGGAATTTTCTAGATTTTAGGAAAAAAGTCTTGATAATTAAAAATATTAAGAAGAAACTTTTCTGTTTTATGAAAACAGATCTTTAAGATGTGGGTCTTAAATCAGTATGGACGGAAGGTACTAATATTATAGGATAACACTGGTATCAAAGGAAGGTAGCACAGTTTATCTGACTAGTGAAAGTGTACAGGTCCAGGATGAAGGGTTCAGAGTCTGTGGCTGATAGCAGGGAGCCTGTTGAGAAGATTTTCAACTAAGATGAGCCACAGCCTGAGAGCAGAAGTGATTGGTGAGGATGAACCACAGCAGGAAGCAGCAAGGCAGACTAATGTGAGAGAAAGTCAAGAGGTGAGGGAAGTGGAGTATGGAGAAATTCAGCAATTATATCAGTGAAAGAGGGAGAAGAAGGCACACACGGGAGAGGACTAAATGACAGCATGGCTCTGGCTGCACATTATAGTATGGGAATCAGGAAAAAGGGAGTTAGAGGAAGACTAGCAGCTGGGGAAAATTACAGCAGAAGAGAAAAGCTTTTGTGAAGGAGAATTGTGTAGGACTGCTTGGAGTGACCAGGGCAATCCTGAGAAAGCAGAGTACATGAGCAACTCAGACAGCAATTCCTTTTCTTTCCTCAGTGTTATGCTTTCTTCTTCCCCATTCCTTGTAAAACTTAATTAACTTTCTGCCATTGTTTGGGCTCAGTAAATATTTATTGTTAATGTATCCCTTGTTGGTTTTAATATTAATTATCAAATAATTAATATTTAAATAAATTTAATAATAAGAAAGTGTTGTCGTTTCTAATATACAAAAATAGTAATTGAAAATCACTGCTTTGTTGGGGACAGGAAATAGTATTACGATTTCACAAAGCCATCCTCAATGCATTAAAAAAATAAGGCAGCTGTGTTAAATTCTCTTTTTATTTTGATTTAAAAGTTTGTCTGGATTTTTGTGTCACTTTAAGATACCTCTTAAAGTGTCTTTTTGAAGTATCTCTTTTAATTTTGTAATGAAAAATAGAGAGAAAATGTCTGATTCTTTGGAAAAAAATTTAGATTCAACAGTCTCAAATAAAGCAGACCTGATTTAAATGTGTTTGAGAGGTACACATTTCTGTCATGGATAAACATACATATGTTCACATATATCTATTCTCAATATACATATTTTAAGTTTTTTATTTCTTCCTAACTTCAGTTGTTCTACAAAGATGAGAAGCATTGGAGGCTACATCTCTCATCTGAACAATAATATCACATCTGTTACTCAGCATACTGCAGTTCTTGTCCAAACCTCCTAAACCCATGGAGGTCTCCATGTCCCTCTCACATGCCCTCCTGTGGGAGACAAGCTGTGCAATGGTGGCTGGCACAGTCCAGCCTGAGCTCAGGCTCGTTGTTTTCATTCAACCTGTAGGAAGTTAATACCCTTAAGACATCTATCTACCATGGAATGTAATTGTAAATGTTTCACAGGTTGAAAAGTTAGTAAGAGAAGAAGAACATCCACACAGGCAGAGAGGTAACTGTGTAAGAACCTTTTGCTAGGGGGTGCCTTGTAATTACACCCCTGGTTTTGTGCCGGGCAGTTGCACTGACCGTGCCTGGCTGCAGCACTGGGCACTGCTGGGTTCTTGGTGCATCAGGGCAGGATAATCAATATTGGTGGTATACTTCAGTCCTAAAATGGAGCTGTTCTCACCATCACTGCCATTTTTCTCTTCAGGGCTGAGCACAGAATTGCCCGCTCAATGTGTGAGTTGACTTGGGTGCTTGGTCATGGAGTTTGCAATGTCTTTCTGAGGGACTATACCATGAACTGGGCTCTCAGCGAAATTTAAAGCCAAATCTATGTAAGTGAAGCCAGTAAATTAATATCTTCCTAACCTAACATTTAATAGTGTATTGTAGAAAGGCTGAGTTATTTTTAAAAATGCAATTTTTGCAACATACAGAAACTAATAGCTTCATACTGATAGAATTTTTGGTCCTTTCCTGAATGGGCTTCCTGAGAGTATACACAATTGCCCTGGCATTGGCACTGGGTAGCTGGATTAACAGAGTTCTCTGTTTCTAATTTCTGTAATTCTCTTGGTGAAAAGTGATATATTCTATATATGTGATAGATATGATTCTAACTGAACTCCATTCCCATCTTCTAAACTGAGACATGATGAGAAAGTTACCATGTAACAGTGCCTAGGCTTATGCTTTCTCTGGAAGGAAAGCAACAGCTTGATTTCTGACTCTTCCATGCAATTTTTTCTGCACTGTGGTAGTTCTTCAGTTTATTTTGTAATTGGCATTAAAAGTGTATGGGACTTTTTTCTTCTGATCTGTCAAGAGACAGCTTCAGGGACCATCTACAGATCCCTCTCCATATGCAGATCATGTGCAAAATCTAATACATTTCAGTCATGAGTGAAGAAGGCCACAGAAGTGCTCCAAGAAAGAAGTGAGATTTACATGAAGACATAGAAATGATTTCTTAATGGTGACTATTAATTCCACCCACTCTTTACCAGATTGAAAACACACCAAAGCTTTGTTTTGCAAAAGCCTAAGCCCTAAGCAGGAAGATCAATTGAAAGAATGACTGAAATTGAATTGAATTGAATTGAATTAAATTAAAGACTTCACCACTGATTATTCCTGGAGCTGTTTTTTCCTGTTACTTTCTTCAGGACTTAATTGTAGGTTGTTGCTTAGCTTCATAAGTGCAGAGTACTTCTTTTTACTAGGAAGGAATCTGACAGACACAGGAATGATGAGACTTGATACTGGGCAAAAAGAGATTAGTTTTGACCTGCCTGTAGAGAAAATTACGAACAATGAATTTTTAAGGCAAACACTATTTTATAGTAACACCATTTCCCACGAGTGGTCAAGTTCTATTCTTGTGCTGCAGAGTTCTGTGCTGTATGTGCAGCTCTGTCCTGCAGCCCAGCATGTTTTGGTTTCTCCTGTATGTCACCACACCCTCATGTACTTAGTAGTTAAAAATAATTTCCCCTACCTACTGCTCTGACAGACTTTCTCCTTTTTATGTCCATAAATTGAACCTCAGTGTCCTGAATTTCAACATCCTTCATGATTCATCCTCTTGTTCTAATTCAGTTTTGCTCCTCAACAAGTTCCTTCTTTTCCTCTCACAGCTCAGCTAGATGCACAGATAGTTTAGACTGAAGAAAAACTAGAAAATTATGCTCATAACTGTAAGTAGACCATGGCAAGGAGTGTATTATCAATACCTATTTATAGATCATTTTTGAGTAAATTCCTTTGCTTCATTACAAAATACAGCCTTGCATATTTATAAACTAGGTAAATGATCTCTCTTTTACAGTTTTAAGCCCTCAGGTTTGGGTTACGTGGTTGTTCAGTGGCTAGAAAACCATGGAGCATGTGAACAAAGTGTTTTGTCTCCATGAAAGAAAAGAGGGGAAATGAAGAATGTTTATTATGGAGAAAGAAGAGGATTGTTCTCTCTCTCACTCGCTCTGTTTACATGTACACGTACACAACTATACTTCATGGAAAAAAATATTTAGATTTTTATAGTTCAACAAGGGTAAGATGAACATTCAGAAAAGAAATTTTGGGGAGGTACTCTTTCAGTGACGGAGAAACTAAAATAAGTTGTCAGACAGGATAGAGCTGGAATTAACTTTTATTAGAAGATTAGTCCTGTGCATGGTTGATGTGTAGAGTGTACTGAGTGCCTAAAATTCTTCCACCCAACCTGCACCTCTGTTACATCATTGGCTCCCTGGCTGTTTTGACAGAAATGTGGTTTTCTGCACACTTGGTGTTCTTCCCACTTCCTGAATGAATGTTGAACCTTCATTCATATCATCTGATGAGCATTAACATTATGCCAGTAAACTTATATTTCATACACTCTTTTTTGCACCTTCTTTTGTCTTACAATGTCAGAAAAATACACTCCTTTTGAGTTCTATCCCAGCTATTAACACATGATATTTTGTTACTTTTCTGAACATTATTGTATTTTACTTCATGTGGTCATCTTAAATTAGAATTAACAAGTTTTGTGGCAATTAATTACATAATATGATCTTAATGTAGATTGGGACTTCTCTGTTTCCTTCTCTTTTGTCAAACAATACTGTATTTGCTCATAAAAGTGATAACTTGCAGTAATAGCAATACAATATAGACAGACTGATGGAAAATTTCATCAGTGGAGAGGCAGGCATAAGCAGAATGGGGCCATTTCACAAGTGTTTACACCAGTGAATGCCATATGTTCCTTTTAAAACATTTTTAATACAATACCAAAACTGTTAGGATAAAAGGATAATTACAATGTTACTTCTATTTGTTCTGAAAATAAATCACCAGTACAGACGGAGAACCATAAAAGGAACAGGAATGCAATTTCATTCCACTCTCAAATTCATAATTCAGACATTCAGAGCACGTACAATATCTTTTGATTTTGCAGAAGTATTTAATACAATGTTTAATAATAAATGTGTATTCTTGAAAGGGCAGCTTTTTAAAGAAAAGGTCACTAAAAGTATCTCAGTTGTGAGGAAGAACAGATGTGTTCCTTGCTATTGAACTCCAAAGCTCTTTTAGAAATCTGTTAATGTGATTTTCATGACTGTTTACTCAGATTCATCATATTCAGCACTCATGATGCTATTATTATTTTACCTCAACATCATTATTTCTTACCCCAATTAATCTGCATTTGACTGTTTCCTCCCATATTCTCACTAGTTAATCTTCCTAAACAAGATTGTTTCAAAGGAACAGATCCTGAGGCTTAATGCAACTTGTCACTTTTGTGAAGTACAAGGAAAGCAGGGCAAGTGGCACAAAGCATTTAATGCATCCTGATGAGAGACTGAAAAATAAAGATGTTTGTGTGGCCATCTGCAAAGGCAAAGTCTTTTCAAACCTCATGGATTCCAAAGTCCTGCAGCAAGGGACCTGCCGCTCCAGTGACCCAAGAAATCCCTTCCAGCCATGTGGTTTGGACTGACACCCCCTCCAATGCCCGATCAAATAGTTGAACTTTTATTCAAAATGAACCTGATACAAACTGAGGCTACAGGATCCTCTCTAATGAAATAGTTGATTTATAAATATGGTATCTCACAGATAAAACTTCATTTAGTACTATGAACTTTCACAAATTCTTTACATTTTCTTAAAGCATTCTTTTCTTATAGTGCTGTTTCTAAAAATTAAATCCTAAGGAAGAAGAAAAGATTCACAGACCCCTAAAATTTAGTGATTCCTGATCTCTAAGCAGAAATACATTAGAAAGTGAAGGATCCTTTTCTAAAACTAACCTGTTCTTAACATATTTTCTGTTTGATAGATTACTACAGCTGACACTCTCTAGTGGAGTAATTA
This sequence comes from Pomatostomus ruficeps, assembly GCA_013400735.1. Lineage (NCBI taxonomy): Eukaryota > Metazoa > Chordata > Aves > Passeriformes > Timaliidae > Pomatostomus > Pomatostomus ruficeps. The sequence continues at coordinate 51,595 of VYZT01059522.1, read as the reverse complement.
CAAAAGGAGGAGGTAGTCCTTGAGGTAGCAAAGACCCAAAATGCCTAAGTCTTCCTAATTTAAATTGTTTAGGTACCTTTCATGTGATAATTTGTATGTTTGAGTTTAAACTGTGAATCAAATATATGGTGCCCTCTTATAAAACAGCCTTCTGGCAGTAACCTTGGATATTATGCCAATATGTAGGACCAGAGTGAGAAAGCACAAGCAAACAAAATAAAATATTAGTCTGATTAACAGAAAATCATAAACCAGCACAATCTTCTGAAGCTGCCTTCAGCTGTGTGCTCAGTCTATTTTCCCCTGCAATTGTTGCAAATTTCCCCATGTTCCCAATTTTCCTATGATTGTTGAAGTTTCCTTTCACAGTTAACTTTTTCTGGTTTAAATTGTTTTTCTTCTGTAAGAAATCACATCCTTGGGCATACTGAATTCAAAATGGAAACTACTGCACCAATTATCTGTCTTCCAAGTGGCCTATTCATGTACTTGCCTATATCAAAAATCCTTTTCCTAGGGTGCAGATCTTGAAAATGGCTGTTCAGTCCTTATGCCCCTGCAGACTTTCATTAGGATCACCATCCCTCTGCGGGCATTTGGGATTTTGTCTACAAAAAAATGTCTTTGTTTATGTTATTTGGGCCATCTGGGTACATGGCTACAGTCATTCTTTTCGTTTATTCTTATCTGGCTATCCTGTACTGCATGAACGGCATGTTTTTGCCCTTCTAACTGAAATTTGGCAGTGAGAATCAGTGATTTCTCCTAGTCTTATGTTGAAATTAATTGCACAATCTATATCAATGTAGCAGCAGTCTGTGTGTTTCTGGGGTGTTTAAAATGCTGCCGCCTTCCCAGGCATTACTGCTGCGGTGCGTTCCGTAGAGGCACCGAGCGTCCGTCCGCGGTTCCAGGGGCTGGCAGGCTGCTCTGGGGGGGTGAGAGGGCTGGTGAAGTTCCTGCAAGGTTTCACCCAACCCACCGATGTTCCAGGTGTGCCGAAAGAGGAGAGACGAGCAGAGGGGCTTCCCAGATGGTTTATTTGGCACCAGGATCATGCCAGGGAAGCACTGGCACAGCGTGTTACAGATACATAAATACCGACACGAGGGAGCGGGGGGAGGGTACAACATCCAATAGGGGGGTAGAGCTAGGTTTGAATTTTGCGGGCTTTGTGTAGGATTACACAATACAGAGCCCTCCATGGGGTGGAGAACCGATACCAAGGCGGGGGGAGGGTACATAGCAGAGCCTGGCCATGAGATAGACTGAAACTAGCCAGAGCACACCACAACACATTACCTCTTCCAAGGCACTGCCAGGCACAATGCAGCTGCAATCACCCACACACAGCTTTGCCGGATAGCTTTGGCACAGAAGGTGCAGCAGATGAAGAAGTAATCCCGGAAGGCCCTCTGTATGGAGATTCAGCAAGGCTTTATTCCAACCACGTGTGCAGATGGGAGAACAAACACGAGGCCTCTCGCTCACGAAGGGGTCCAGGCACAGAGAGAGTGAGCTGCTCTCTGCACGGGGTTATAAAGGTCACCAGACTAATGGAGAGAGGGCAGCGGGGTGGAGAGGGGATGCCAGAACCAGTGGGGGGACTTCAGGGCGTGGTTAAGGACAGCAGCTTCAGGTGCCAGGACTAAGGTATATCAGATAACAAAAGAGGTGGGGAGACCAACCTGGATAGGAGAACCCAGGCGAACCTGAAATGGCTGAAGCCAGGAATCCAGGGGGAAGGCCTTTTCAATCAATCTATTTGAGGGGATACTCATGGCATAAGGCCACTGACCTCCACATATCAAATCACAAATTGAGGTATTTTCCTGTGTTTTACAGTGTTTTCAAGTTTCCATCTATATCTTTGTTATTTGTTGGTATGTGCCCTAGGAAGAAATTACTTTTATTTATTCATTTGTTTATATATGATCTTTACCTAACGTTTAAATTCTCTCTCCAGACATGATGGCTGGCTTCCTCTGACAGATCTCTTTAGCTATTTGCCAACATCTTGGCCACTAATCTTCCATAATCCCATAACAAAATTTTACCTCCACTCAAAGACTTTCCTATTTATCAAGGCCAAAAACAGTTTCCCATTTTTCTCTATAGTTTCATTTTGTAAAATGGTCCAAGATTATAATTTCTGTCTGTTTTAATTATACATGAACTTGAAATGGGATTATCTGATACATTTCAGTCATGCCGGATGCAACACAAAGCAAGCATAGTACCTGATTCAAATACTGCATGCTGAAAGAAGCACAGGTCCCTGAGTTCAAGCACTCAGAGTTGGTCACTGTCTGAACACAGATTTTTATGTGTCAAGGCTTTTCAAAATAGAAGAGAAATATTTTCATCTCTCTTTACAGCTTAGAAGTTGTTAAAAAAATAAGACTTCAGTTCTTATTTAGTCATCTCAAATTGAAGACGTGGTTTAATGTTTTTTCCCTCTGTTTTGACTCCACACTCCAATTCCCATGGGCTTTTTTCCCCCAAAATATGAAGCCACAATTGTTAGGAAAATAATATAACAAAGCAGCACAGAAAACATCATTATTCTGATGTATGCACCTCTAGTGTCCCCACAGCCTCAGAAAGGACATAGAGTTAAAGCAAGTATGAAGAGATTGCAGCAGGGATGATGAAGAATATGGAACTGGATTTTTTCAGTTCAGAAAAAAATGACTGAAGGAGATGATTGAGGGCTGTAAAGTTAGGGATACTGTGAAAAAGGTGACTACAGAATGATTTATTCATTGTTGTCACAATGCAAGAACTAGAGCATTGCAGACAATTACCAGGCAAACAAGCATGAGGAAGTACTTACTGTACAAATTTAAACTAAGGGATGTATTCTATAGGACACTGCATGGACCTGATGTATATACTGGCTCACAAAGAGATTAGACAAAATGAGTTGGGTTTGATCTAGAAAAGGCAACTAAGCACAAAAACTTCTAACTCAGACTCTAAACAGCAGTCAGCAAAACAAAGGTGTTCCCTCCTATACTTTTCTTATATATGTTTCTTAGGCATTGGTATTAGCCATACTGACAGAGAGGATACTGAATAATTGGATCTTTGTTTTTTCCTGATATGGCCATTTTTATTTTCCTAAGTTTTGTTCATATTTGCCTGTGGTGTGGGACTTGAAAGAAGCAGTCTGATTGCTAGACTATGGGGATGTTGGAAACCAGAAGTTTTTGTGACTTTTCCAGCATGGTAGATTCAGGTCTTTAAAGTAACATCTCTTTCCTGACTCTGAAGTCTTCATCTATTATAAGTTTTGGTTGGCTTTTGGTAAAAGTCTGAGTAGCTCATATAAAAGCTGGTTTTCATTATCCCAGTTAAAGAGCTTAACATTTTATCAAGCTTTTTGTCTTTACTCCTGATCAATCATACATTTCTCCTAAAAACATTTTAACTATGATCTTACCTTAATTATAAATTATTTTAAATCAAATAGGTGCATAACTCAACTGATTTCTGTGCTTACTTGACACACTTTTGTGAAACCTCAAATTTAATGATAATCTAGAGAGATTCATGAAGTAGCTGCACATTCACGTAAGTATTAGCAAAGACAGGAGGTGTCTTTAGTAGACATTAGCACCAATAGTTCAGCTGTGCAGTCTGTACCTTTCTGCTATATATCATATTTCATAGAGTAAAATAAGGTTTAAATTAAAATTTAAAACATTCTCTAAATATTTACAGGGAAAAAATGTTCTCATATGCTCATTTGTCACATTTGTTCTTGGAGAACATTTTTCCTTTCTTTTCATGCGTATGGAACTGAACTCATCTGTGTATTAAATGACCCTGAATCTAAAGATATTCCCCAAACTAAACATAAAGATATTAAGATTATTAAACATGGAGGGACTGAATAAGGGTAGCTATAGAAAAAAATTAAAGAAGTTTATTAACTAAACTTTATTAAAACATTAACTAAAGGCTTGCATTATAAAATTAAGAAAAGAGTCAGCTATTTTTGATGCACTGTATAATAGGCAGACGTGAAAAAATGTATTCAAATAACTCATTTGCTCAACTTAGTGGGTTTCTTCTATTCTAATTGAATTTTATAGAGCTCTCTAAACAAGAATGTTGGTGCAGAATCCTGACATTTGTTAAATCCACAAAGGATTATTTTAGAAAGTAACAATAGCCAGTATTCATACAGGGGAAAAAAAAGGAATTTTAATTAACAAAATGTGTATCTTTTTTGTTTTGTTTCTGAAACAAAAGAAGCAGGGTAGTAGGGAAGAAATAAGCAAAGAATTTCTGGCTTGATTTTTAGGGTTCTGAGGACCCAGAGTTCTTGAAAGAATGCTCCAAAAGAAGGGAGAAAAATTTCTCAGCTCCTGTGTGAAATAGCTAATGTACTATTCATCTGAAATTTATGGAGGAAGATGTAACAACCATATATTTCTTTTATAAAAACTTAGTTATGTTGATTATCTGGGCATTATTTTTAGTGTATCATTTATATATAAGAATATTTGAAATGAAATATACATTGTTTGTGAGATATGTCAAACAGCTGGACTGTTGCCCTGATTGCTTTAATCAGTCCACCATCAACTCCTATGATTTTTCCTGTACAAAATATGATACAGACACAAGTGAGTGGGAATAAACACAATATAGCATTTTTTATGTATGAATATAAATATGCATGTGCATACAGAGAGACACACAAGTGTGTTCTGCAAAGGAGCAGTCACAGTCTGGCCTGGGGGCCGCAAGTGACCTGCCTGTTTCAGCTGTCTGTAAATTGGCCCCTGGGCTTCTGGGCAGGGGAGTCAGAAAAAGTTGTGTGTTGTACCACTGTGCACACTTTTGAGTTCAAATCTTGATGTGCCTTTACTACTCCAAAAAGGTTTGAGAAGCCCTTTTATATAGCTGACAGCCAGCAGCTGAGTCAGTTGTTTGGGGTCCTGTCATCTTCTGGGTTTGGTTCTGATATATTTGTGGCTGTGTGTAGTTCCTGTTGGAGTCCATAGGCTTTCTATTTTCAGTTAACATTGGCTGTTAACTCCTCTGGGACTGAAAATTCATTCATTTGCTATAGTTAATACCCCGGCATTGCAGTCACATTGTTTCAAACTTTTGTCCATTGAGTACAGGGGGAGCCTAAGCAGCTGGCTCAAACTAGACTCCTAGTTCTAATGTGCAGAAGTGAAGTGAGATGACTCTTGGTGCATATCATGGCCACACAGCATAGTGGGGTCGCAAGTACCTGAGCTAACTCCAGACAAACAAGTGACATATTCTGCAAAACTATTTAGCCTGGCCATACCCAGCACTGATGTCGCTTCCAGTACCTGAGTTGGGGCTAAAGTACTGGGTCCATTGTGCTGTGTAAGTAAACATATTATGTCACTCAGCATGAACCACTGACGTTTTATTTTCCTTTCTGTTTAGTTAAGAGACTCTTTTCTTCTCTAAACCAGAACACCACCTTTTGCCCTTACATGAGTCACTTACCACTAGCAGTGGGGACTGGTATGACCCTTGAAAAATAATAGAATTCTTAGAATTATACTGGTGCTGCTTTTTATTTTAAAAAGCTAATACAAGGAGACAAAGAAAGTGGCACATATTTCAGTGTCCCTTCCACTGAGGAAATCATAGTCCTCACTTCAGCAAGCCAGTCTGAAATAACACTAGTGAAAAGGAAGTTGATACAAACTCTCTCTTAATATAGAAACATATGAAAAGATTTGTAGGATGTTATTTGCTAGTACATTTGAAATATTCTATGCTGATAGAGATTATCCAGATGGCAGGAAGTTTTCGCTGCTGACTTACTGGCGGTGGTGTAAATTTGGTGCCATTTCTTTCTATGCTGCAGCCTGAGGTTTTTATGTGCTGTACCATTCAGATTGCAAACTCTTTTAGAAAAAAACCTGAAATTATTAGTTCATACAGTGTTTTCTATATTCATGTCCAAGCTTTCTTGCTCTTCTAGCATTATCATTAACTAAATATGCAGTAAAGTAGCCAGATTCTGAAATACAAATAGCAAATATCATATACCCCTAGTAAAACTGATCAAAATTGTGAACATTATTCACAGACCTATGCTCATAGGTGGTTTTGCAGATGAATGAAATTATCTTGAGGTTGACATCAATTATATACGTCTCACCTTTTTATTTTCAGTTATTTACTCTTGAGGTGACAGCCTAAATTATGCATGAAAGATAATGAACCTCATATCTGAGGGATCTTTGGAAAGTATGATATATTTAGATCATCTTGGATGGGACAACTTACTAGCTGGAGAAATAAAATTTATTTCTTAAAGGTCAGCATAAGTAAGGAAGCTTAAGTTATTCAGTGTTTTGTAGGATAGAACAGATGCATTGGGCCAAATTTGTATCAGCACAACTGGTCTGTAATCAATATTAGCAAGTGCTACTAGTAACAATAGTAACAGTAGTAGTAGAGTCTTAGTCAATGCAATTTTACTGCTTTCTATCTGTTACTCTCTGTCCTGAAATGCTAAATTGTGAAATGATGTTCAGTGTGGCCTTACATGTAATTCTGTGTGAAAGAAAGGTTTCTAAGAGGTTCAGGTTATACACACACATTAAGCCTCCATATATGGTGTTTCAAATCCCATTTGAACTCATTAATATAGTAAGAGTATGGCTAACTGGCTTTTAAACATCTAACAGGAAATGCTATTTGCAGCACAGTGACTTTGAGGCCGAGTAAGTTGTTTGCAAGGTAACTTCATATTTTACATCTGCAATTCAAATCCTGCCTGGCAGTTTTAAATCTGTAGCAGTGTCATACCTGAGAAGGTTCTGCTGTATTACAGTGTTAAATCACACAGGGGGGTTCCCTAGCACTGAGTCCAGTTGGCACAGTGATTTCTGGCCCATTGGAACTCCTGAACCAGAACATCTTTGGAGGTGCTCTACAACTTTAAGCTGATACTGTGGTAGAGACTCTTTTAAAAATGCAGCAGTAAAATGATCTAGTTGCTAATAGAAACCTCCCAGTACCCAAAAGGGGGCCTACCAAAAAGCTGGAGAGGGACTTTTCACAAGGGCTTATAGTGATAGGAGGTAATGGGTTTAAATCAAAAGAGGGAAGGTTTAGGTTAGATATTAGGAAGAAATTCTTTACTCAGAGAGTGGTGAGGCACTGGAACAAGTATTGCCCAGAGAAGCTGTGGATGCCCCACCTCTGGAAGTGTTCAAGGCCAGGCTGGATGGGACTTGGAGCAATGTAGTCTAGTGAAAGGTGTCCTTGCCCATGGCAGGGGGGTTGGAACTAGATCATTTTTAAGGTTCCTTCCAACTCAATGCATTTTATGATTCCCATGCATCAGAATGTGTCTTGATACTGTATTTGCTCATGTAGACATAGCTGTGGATTACCAGATATAAACAAATGAAAGAGAAAAATAAAATTGTTTTTCATTAGCAGTGGCATTTTGGGATTCATAGATTGTGTGAGCATGGCTGAAGAGACACTGCTATGACTAAAACACCATGGAAATGAGAGAAGTTTAATGACAACAGCATGCATTCCTCTGCCAGAAATACAGACAGTGTGGAAACAAAATAAAACTGAAATCTGTGATTTGGTCAGATTAACATGACATCAGCAGATAAAAATATCTTTAAACTTTGCTTGGAGGATACTTTTTATTGTTATTTCTGGATAGATACCAGTGCCTACCAACTGACTCAGATTCTAGTCAGTGAGTTTAGTGCTGACCACTAAAATTAAGGTGTTTCATTAGTGAATATGGTCCCCTTGTAAAATCCTCACCAAGATTTAAAGTATTCCCGCACTATACATTTGCACCCATAAGAAGGGATATTTATGACCTCATTAAAATGGCATAGCTTCCACTGACATTCTGGAACTCTGAGGCATTCAGAGATTCCACTCTGCCAGCTTGCAGTAACCATATGGATGGTAACCCTATGGTTATAGATGTAACCATGTGATGGATGGAGCTGGTTGCCTGTGGACTACACAGTGCAGGCAGTTTGAAAGTACATGATTTACAAAATATGGCAAGTCTCTGCAGTGCTTTGCAGAGCATAAGAAGCCTCATAAAATCCTGTTTGGTTGTTCTGCCCTGAAATAATGCACAGGACTCTGGCACACAGTGTTTGCAATGAACATAATCTGTGGTCTCAAGAAAACCTAATAGGCATAGAAGTTTGGAATATCATACCAGTTTAATATATATTAACCTTCTACAGGGTATTTCAAAATTACCTGACTGACTTGCAGGACAAATGTCTCTTCAGTGCTGACACTGGGACTCACCAAGGCTTTTGCCACTTGATGATAACATACTACTCTTAAAAGGCAAACAGATTGAACCAGACCTGCACTGTCCTTACCAAACTATGTTCTCTCTAGACATGGCAGTTCTTGAGTGCGAGAGCAAGGTGTGACAGGTACACACCTTGCTTTCCACCCTGTTGTTTACATGTTTGTCATTTTACATGTTGTTTGCAAAACACACTTCATCTCAGCAGTGCTGCGGTGCATTCCAGGGGGGCACCGAGTGTCCGTCCGCAGTTCCAGGAGCTGTCCGGGCTGCTCCAAGACATGGGTGGGCTGGTGAAGTTCCTGTAGGGGTTCACCTCATCCACCGGTGGTACTGGTGCACCGAAGAAGGAGAGACAAAGCAGAGGGGCTTCCCAGATGGTTTATTCGGCACTGGATTGTGCTGGGGAAGCACCGGCACGGGGGGTTACAGTTACATAAATACTGGCAGGAGGGGGCGTCAGGAGGGTACAACATCCAATAGGCGAGAAGAGCTAGGTTTGAATTTGGCGGGCTTTGTGTAGGATTACATAGAGCCCTCCATGGGGTGGAGAACAGATACCGAGGCGGGGGGAGGGTACATAGCAGAGCCTGGCCATGAGATAGACTGAAACTGGCCAGAGCACACCACAACACAGCAGGATGTTCTTTGTATTTTTTTTCTGGAAGAATACAAGCATGAAGATCATAGAGTGCTTTCCTGCACTGTATCTTCTCCAGTAACATCAGCAGACTGCAGTACCAACAGAGGTGCAGGACACCGTGCTCCACAGGCCACTCAAGTGCCAATGGTTCTGTGCTGGTTTTGTCCTGTCTGTACTGAAGATGGAATTATAAGGGAAACAAATAATGTCTCACGAAATTAGAGTTTCTGAAACTAATTACATTGTCCTCCTTTAAGACATTCTGAAAACTTTCAGTGGAGTACACAGACAGCTGCAATAATAAGATTTGAGCATATAAATTGTTTCTAAGCTGGTGGGTCTGATGAATAATAAAGGTTACTCTCAGAGACAAAAAGGTGGATTAGGATCAAAACAGAGAAAGCAGATAGCATGTATGCATTTATAACAAAAAACCCCAAACCAAATCAAACAAAACCCCACCACTTGGCTTTAGTTTTAAAACAGCTTGATATTTTTTCCTGTGGGTTTCTTTCTCAAAAACACCTTTTTCCTCAAAAGAGCATGTAGTTTTTTATTTCTGTGCTCTTGGTTTCCCATCCTGATGAAGCATTATAAAGTGATACTTTTTGCCAAGCTCTAAGACACCTTGTGGTTTGCAGATTGCCTTGTGATCATAAAGATGTGAAATAATTTTAATCAAAACAAATAATCAGCAGTGTAGAGATTCTCTTTCCAACCTCTTAGCTACTTGTGAGCTATCTATATTGTGTAGCTTCATGCTAGCCCATTAAAAACGTATTTTGTTATTTAGAAAAATTATGACTTTATTTTGGTTTTGTGGTTTTCTCATAAACATTGGAGGGAAAAGTAAATATATTTTGTTTAAATAAGAACAGACAGCTTTCACATGTGATTAATATTAACACTAAAGCAAAAGAGATAGTTGTTTTTATAGATTTCCTTTATGTTCATTAAAGATAGCTTAATACAGAGGAGAATACCAACTGCAGGACAAGCAATCCAACTGTATTGTTTAAGAGACTAAAATTGGTAGCTCTATACATCTGAAAGCATCTTATGTTTCCAAGAGAAAAAAAACCACAAAACTTTTCCATTTCTATCTTTTAAAACAATTTTTATGTTAAAATTTCCTGATTTTATTTTTAGAAATTGAAATTTGTTGGGTTTTTGGAAGAAATGTAGTGAAAGTAATTTCTATCACCTCTTCAAATATGTATCCTTTGAAAAGGTGCAAGACTTTGAAATTGTCTTCACAAGGGCTGAATTACTTAGAGTCCCGCTGGCAGAGACTGTTAAGATGGGAGCAGTGGAACCACCCTTCCTATGTAGGAATACTGGAACTGTGTACCAGTAAATGAGCCCTAACATGGGCATGCAAAACAAGCAGTTCTAGGAGAATCCTATTCTGCTGATATAACTACACTTGCACAAACAACTAGGGAATTCTCCCAGAACAGCTGTGTCAGTTAGCAAAGCAATTTTGGTATAAATCTGTACTGTGTACCTAGCTTGATATTTGGGGTGGGGTTGACCTTACAATAGAAAATGCCAAAAGTGGGAGAATGCAAAAATTTACTGTTATCATGTAAGAAGACAGAAAAGTATACCTGCATTCTCTGTGACTGCTTACTAGGGGATGCTCAGAAAATCCAAGATGTCTGATTTAAATAAAGTATAATTTCAAAAACTTACATCTAACTGCTAGACATAGAAATAATGTAGGAATTATTGTTGTATCATGAAACTTTGAGTAGGAGACCACTGAAGGTCAATGCCTCATGGACTGGGAGCTATTGCCCTAAGATGGAGTTCATGATTGTGACAAAGGTCATGACAAGGCAGGGACAAACTATTTAGCAAGGCCTGTTGTGAGAGGACAAGGGGTAATCGTTTTAAACAGAAAGAGGGTAGGTTTAGATAAGATATAAGGAAAAGGGTTTTTATAACAAGGGTGGTAAAACTCTGGAAGAGGTAGATGCCCCAACCCTGGAAACATTCAATGTCAGGCTGGATGGGGCTCTAAGCAACCTAGTCTAATGGAAGGTGTCCCTGCTCATCGCAGGCACGTTGGACTAGATGACTTTTAACTGTCCCTTCCAACCCAAACCATTCTATGATTCCTTGATCATGATCAAAAAAATACTAAGTCAAGAATAATGAATTTCTGTAAAATGGGAATTAATAAAAACAGCCATTACTTTGTGAATGACCTTGTAGATTTTGGGAATCTGCCCTTTCCAAGTGCTGGGCTGGAGCTGGCACATGGCCGTCTCTGTAGGCAATGAGGACAGCCAGCACATGCCTACATTTTGCAAATTATAGGCAATAGCAGCTTGTTACTACATGTTACAAGTTTTCATACATAAACCCTGTTTTACAGTAACTGGGCCATGATTTTAATGATCTTTTCAGTGTATTGTTTTAGCTTTACACAATGGGGAAAAAAGGTTTAATTCAGTAATAATAGCAGTTGTATATTCCAGTGATACTTAATCTGGACAAATTACTGAAAATTGCTTGAATAATAACTCAGCTGGAAAATAACATTTCCTCCAACCAATACTGGTATTTATTTTTTCTTTTGTGTCTTCCTAGAATTAGATAAATTCTGGATTTTCAAACTGGGTTATTTTTCGGAGTAGGAGACAATTCCGTTAACTCTTTGAGGCCCTTGTCAAGTGTTTCTTCTCTATTGACATGTTGGCTGTCTCTTATTAGTGAAGACTGAGGGCATGAGAGGAGGCCAAAACTCAGTGAAATGAAACACAGTGTGTATTACACCTCAGTGGGAGGTTTGGGGTCTCTCCCTCCTGTTGTAAGAGGAAGCAATTTGCCCTTCTTGTAGTGACACATTGCACAAAGATTTCTTATAAGTGGGAAGTCACTAAGAGTTTGAATTTTAATTGTAATCTGTTATACCTAATAGCTGATAGGTGTGGTGCAAGTTAAAGATAATTAACCAGCATAAAAAGCTCAGCAGCTGAATTGTTTTTTCTGAAGACAATCCCGAACAAAATAAATCCCTTCTGAAGCAAACAAAAGAAGTGGGTGGGCAATGCTTGGCAGAAGAGGTGACAAAGAAAAGGGCAATAACTCCTTTCCAGTCCCATTCCCAGAATACCTTCCTTAATTGCAGGTTTAAGAGAGTGTGTTCAGAAACTTTAAATCACCTTTCCTTAGTGACTGCCCTGGAGAATCCTCTCCAAAATGTGCACAAGGGCTCAAGAACTCTTTTATGGCAATGTGTGCTTTTATCTTGTGTTCAGAAGCTGAAGCAGGATTTAGTAATTAATCCATAATATAGGCAATAATGAAAAAATAATCTCCATAAATATTATTGCATTCTTCACTTCAGGGAATTATGACCTCTGTGTTCAGTACACAGAAATAGAAATGGGAAGTGAAGAAATTTCATTTTTCCTTTTTTTTTTCCTTCCCTTGAATAAAGGTATGGTTTCACAAAGGAGTCATCAAATCATTATTTTTCCAAAGCATCCCCAGTTAAGGTCTAATAATTTGTGTTTACTTGAAGCATGCTTGCTGAAATACACCCAGTTACAGCCAAAACATGGAAAAGCATGAGGAATACATTAATTCCATATTATTTTTTAAATTACCACACATGATACACCTATATAAAAAGAAAAAGATACATTTATTAGATTCAGAATCCTATTATTGGCTGTCTGTATTTAGAGTTGACACCAAAGATCCAGTGCCACAAATTAATCTTTTAGTAATTTTCAGGGAATAAAACTAGTAAGCAATTGCTTCCATAGTTCTTTAGATGAGCCACCAAAATATTTTATAATAAATCCAACCCTACAAATAGAATTTCCTCAGGATGGTACATACATTTATAGAAGATGTTTGACCTTGTTCTGTTTGACCTGGATTTCTACAACATAGTTTTTTTCAGCACACTATGAAAATGTTAAAGAAATATCATACCTGGGAGTCTTTTGCTTTGTCTTAATGTTTAGCATTGAGATGGGAATTTGGATGCAGTTCCTTTAACAGGAATTTCATTCACTTCCACCTGGTGACACAAATCAATGAGTATTTATACAATCAGCAAAACAACTGGGAGATGTTGTCAATGTCAGATAGTGGACTTGTTTTCTGCAGTTCAGGATGTGTCTAGATTGCCATTGATTAGATTATTCGTATAATGCAAGCATTAGGAACCAAGGGCAGCCTCCCCAAATACCATGAGAATTTATGGATTTCTCATCTCAGTCCTTTGTGCCTGTTTTCATTCTCCCATTTAAACATTTACCTTAAAGGAAGAAAATTAGGACAGAAGCATATTGAGGAAGCTTGGATGGGGTGGTGATCCAGTGCTTTGCCACAGATTTTCTGCATAGGTGCCTAGTATCCCAGCGTCTATTTGGGGTAATTTGTAATTGACTATAGATTGTTGAACTTTTAAAGTGCTTTTCTTGGTAGAAGCTGATTTTACTAATGACAGTAACTGGTTTTGTATGTACTATGCAATATTAGCAAAAACCTCAACTTGTTTTAATGGCTATGGCTGCTGGGTCTGGTTCCATGCTGAGGGGCTGAGGGATGCTGGGGCTCTGGCACTGGGGGACAGCCACACCTGTGAGTGCAGCCAAATTCCCACTGAGGCTGCATGTCACCAATGAAGTGACAAGACATTAATGCTTGTTTGGTCCAGTGTGCCATCAGGGCCCTGTGTCATGGGGAAACTTTCAGTGTCTGCTGAGGTCAGAGCTTAGGGGGAGGTGGCGGATGTGCTTATTCTCTTACTTGGGAAGGAAAACAAGTGTACACTGCTTTAAAGCCTCCTGGCTCCTAAGCAGGCATTATTCTTCTACAAGAGATACTTCTAATGGGAGTACTTACACAAGAATATTTATAAATGTGAGTGAAAGTAGATGAAACAGATGTTCCAAATCAGTTGCTCTTCTTTGAATATGTATGCTACAGTTTATTTATATTTTTGTAAATATCTCCAAGTCATCCAACTGTTGTTTTGCCTTTCCCTGTATTCTCAATGTCTTTTCAGTTTTATTCAGCTCTTTTCATGAAAGTAATCAGTAGTTCATCTGAAATGTAATGAACATTAACTTATTTTTATTATTCAACTTCTCAAAAGCAGTCATGCATTATTATTTAATAGACATTTACTTTCCTGCCATATCTTAAACTCATAAAAATGTTGAAGGAAGTTATTTTGTCTGCTTTAATGCTGATAGATAAAAAATTCTATAGTCACCAAGTCTTTAAAAAATATCTTTAGAAATTACTTCAACACATTTTATTGGGTTTTGCCAATGACATGATTTTGTATATTAGACATTTATTATTACTACCATTACACTTTATTTTAGAGTTGTTTGCTTTATAGTATTTTGGTAGCGTCTTAGAGTAAAGTGTAAACAGGAAAAGTTCATTCTGCCACTTGAATATGCTCTCATGGGGTGTAGTTCTTGTATAAATGCCAAGGGTGATTTTAGGGGAAGAGGTACTGCCGGCTAACCACGTGACCAGTGCAGAGCTCAGCAGGTCTCTGGCATCATGGGCCTGCCTCTGGAATACAAGAGAGGTGTCTGTCTGTCTGTCTTGGCAGCTCACCTTCTTGTTAATCTGTAAATTGTCACAGATATGTTGGGAGGTGACAAACTTGGGCATGTGGCCAGAGAAACATGACGAGCAACTAAACACACCTTTTTGAGCATGACCTGAATGAGACATCTAAAAGATAGAGCCTAGAGAGGTTGCCCTGGGCATCTTTTGTAGCCAGTACAGAGGAAAAAAGGATGTTCTTCTAAAATGAGTTATGTTTATGTTCTTCTAAAATAAGTTCCTATGATATCATATGAAACATACTTTATTAGATTAGAGTTATCTAGAAATCAAATTATTTTGCAAATTGTAAAAATAGCTGTAAAAATTCACTGCTTCCTTGCAGATTAAGTGACAATGTGTTGTTCCATCCCTGAATGCTAAAGTTCTGACTAGTTTTCGTTCCTCAGCAAAGTATGTCAGTGATCATGTTGGGTGGATTTAATGTCTTATTATTATTCTTTCCAAACATCAACTCAATGAAATACACTTCAGGGGTGTGAAGTGTATTTCACGGTACGCACTTTCTTCATGAAGAGTTTCAGTTCACTTCAAACCATCATTCTGTCTTCAAAGTTTGTGAGATCAAACCCTAAATATTATTTACCATTTTTTGAGATAATTACTTTTTATTTGAAAGAAAACTGAACACACCCCCTACCCTGTATTTACTATCATCACTGTTTAAAGGACCAAGAAGGAAACAACAACCATGTGCACTGTCGTGAACCATAGTGGATGCTGCAAAAGATTGCTACAGTAGCTAGTACCTCTTTAATCATGTCCACTGCTTTAATTTCTTGCCATTTTAGAGGGAAGGTTGCCAATTGCTATACACTCAATTAATATAACATACTGGATAAAAGAAAAAAAAAAGGTAACATTAAATAGTATTGAGGAAGATATGGAAGTAAAATTGGATAAAACCCCCCAAATTATATGTCATAGCTATAAGCAAATCCTGTGAATTCTGAAAAGGTACACTCATGTTTGCTAAGGAGGCAGATGTGCTTTAGAGAAATACAGCTTGGCTTAAAGTGGAGGGAGAGGTGAAGGATATGCCTGTGGCTTGCAGAGCCACTTCCTCAAGAGATGCTGGGCCACTGACAAGCAGAAGCAAATGGGAACAAGCTCACACACAGGAGGGTCACGCCGAACATCAGGAAACGTTTTTTCACTGTGAGGGAGAGTGAGCATCGGTGAGTGAGGTTGCCCAGAGGCTGTGAGTCTCCACCCTTGGAGGCACTCAAAGCCGTCTGGCCCCAGTCAGGGCAGCTGGCTCTGTGTGACCCCGCTAGGTGACTCAGGGACCCCTTCCCACCTCAGCCTTTCTCTGGTCCGGCAGTTCATTCCCTTTCTTTATAGACATCACCCGAGAGCAGACTCTCGCCGGTCGGCTGCAGGTGTGTCCTGTCAGCGAGGCGTGGGGGCAGCGCTGACCAGCCCCGCTCCCCGCCGGGACCGCTGCTGCCCTCTCCGGTCCGCGCCGCGCCACGGGGCCGCCCCTTCCACGGCCTCCCCCGCCTCCAGCATCGCCGGGAGCCCCCGGCAGCCCCGGCGCGCCCCTCCCGCCTCCTGCCGCGCAGGGGCCGCTCGCCAGCGTAGCGGGGACCGGGCGGAGAACAAAGT